>JAYDZJ010000084.1:67085-84161 GCA_034509065.1 Eueides lybia
TATTATATGTATAGATATATTATATGTATAGATATATTAGGTAGTAAAAATATATTTACTTAAGATACAAAGAAACAGCATATTTTAATAAGAGATTTTAAAAATATATAGACATTAAATAAATTATTACGAGCAAATAAAAAAATATATAAATTTTGAATTACAAAATATTTTTGTCGGTAACCTGAAAATATGTGTAAAGTGCTTAAGTCTATCTGTGATCACGGATAAACGTCGGTTTTCCAAAAATGTATAGAAATCAATAGCGCGATTAAATCCGGCTAAATTTTTTCCATTTAAAATGCTTTTAATGTGTTTTAGCCAGAAATAGAGGTTTCCAGTAATCGAATTTGCGTATCTAGCAATAGACAATTAATTTTATAGATAGATACAGAAAATCTTAGCGCCAAATACAAGATATGTTTATTTATCTCGTACTAAAATTAAAATAAATTTAGTTTTTTGTTACTATTTGCGTCAGTATAGGGATAATATAATATATTATATTATCCTTATACTGACGCAATTAACAAATATAAATAATTATGCGGTATGTGTTTATATGGAAAACATGACCAATATTACACATATTTTTCTTATAATAGAAGTAAGTTAAGGTCCTTCGAAGTAGATCATTATTAAACTTAAATAATTCTTTTCTTAGCGAAAGATGTTACATTTTAGGAAATATGTAAAATTCTAAGAAAGTATAATAATATTTAAATGGTTAAGATGCTAATATTTTAGGAAATATATAAAAAAATTATGAAGTTTATAGTAATTGTAGGAAACATATAAACATTTTAGAAAATATATAATTTTTTTAGGATAAACTTAACAAGATTGTTACATACTAATATTTTTACAATGACAAATTATTAAATTAAACAAGGTAGTTATTTAGTTAATACCCAATCTCTTTCAGGATATAGACGGTGAAAGAACAACGCTAGCTCCAGAAGACTCTGAAGCAGTGGACGCGGTGGCCGCGCTTCTGGGCCTCGCGCCGCCCACCGCACAGCGCGTGCTCTTAGAGCGGCAGATCAATGTACGGGGGAATGTTACTGATATACCACTGCGATTACATGAGGTGCGTTGAGAAATGCTTAGGATTTTTTGTATACAATTGATTTGTTATATATCAAAAATTAGGTGAATCTTATGTTTTTTTTGTACTATATTAAGCCGTTAAGGCCTGTCGTGACGCAGCGGCACAAAACGTGTGACTGTAACCGAAAAGTTGTGGGTTCAATTCATTTTATTCATTTCAATTGAAATATTAAATATTTTCAATTTGAATAATTATTGTTTTCATTATCTTCGCTCTGGTAACAAGGCAAAATGCGGCGTTTAGTTCCGTCACTCAACACGCAATGCCTCAAATTCTGCGAATAGTGATGAACGAAAGTGAAACGAAGTGTCCAAACACTAGGTTCCCAAGTTCCCTCTGCGTACTCTGCCATGGGATACAGCATATATAATATATGAAGATGTAAAAAAAATACTATTTTAAACACATATCATTATTTTCACAGGCTCGTGAAAACCGCCACGCGATGGCACGAGCTCTCTATTCCCGCACGTTTGCGTGGTTAGTCCGCCATGTTAACAGCTGTTCAGCGCCAGGGAGAGACGCTAGAAGAGCTCTGGGTGTTCTAGATATATTCGGCTTTGAGAATTTTGCCGCCAATTCCTTGGAACAACTCTGCATTAATTATGCTAATGAGAAATTGCATATGTTTTTCAATAATTATGTGTTTGCGTTGGAGCAGGAAATTGTAAGTTAATGTTTAACTTAAACATAATATTCTTTATTCAATTAAGTCATTACAAACACTTAAATTATATTACATAAATATGTCAGTAGCGTCATTATTCTAGGTAACCCTTCCTAAAATAACTAAAAAATATACTAAATATGAACCTTTTCTTCTTTAGAGTTGTTGTTGAAAACTATTTTTAATAATAAACATATCTAATTGTTCTTAATATTATTTTTATATGGACTTTAATTTCGTTTCTTGTGTGATTACATGTATTATATTTTTTAGTACCGTCAAGAAGGCATCAAATACAGCCAGATACAGTTCACTGATAATGCAGCTTGTTTGGAGTTATTGGAGAAGCCTCCCAGAAGTCTGTTGAAGTTGCTCAGCGAACAGTGTCATATGCCTAAGGTAATTTATATTGATTTCAGGTTTGAATTTGATGTCATTGCATTAGAATAATTAATACAATTTAGTAATTTATTGATGTAACAAGAACAAATAATTGATTGATTTAACTGTTTTTGTATGAAATTAAAATATGTTTTATAATTGCTATAGCATTGTTGAAAATTGTAAATTATCTCCAATACAAATATTGCGCTTCAATAATCAATTAACATTTTAATAAGCCTGCTTTACAAAAACAAACTGAAATTTCTACAAGACTTAAACTAAAATTTAAAAAAAATAAAATTCCAGGGCTCCGATGGCGCTTACCTCACAAACATACAAGGTGAATTCGGTGACCACCAGAGTTTCGTGAAAGGATCCAGGCGGAAATGGGAAGAGGAATTCGGGGTTCAGCACTACGCAGGCACCGTTACATATAGTGTTCAGGGCTTTGTCGACAAAAATAGAGATACCCAGCAAGACGCCTTTATAGATCATTTGAGCAGATCTGCCAATCCTTTTGTGAGGGAACTGGCTGATTATGTACAGGATTTGGCTCCTCCTGGACATGTAAGTATATTAGTAAGGATAAACTTTAGTTTTAGTTATTGTGATCGTTATATGGCTAGAATATGCTTCTTTATATATTTTGTGTTGATTTGTAAATCATTTTGTGAGGTTAGATTATTATTAGTGGCTTTCTTTGGACATTTAAACTTTGTTTTATGCAATATAAATTAATTTTAGTAATTATCACATTTTGTGACAAAAAATATGTGTATTAAAGCCAAAAGTGTTAAAAACTTTATTATACGCATGTACTTGTAATAATATCTTTGAATCTCTAAATTATTATACATTTTAAATGAAACAATTTTAAACGAATTAATCACTGTCAAGCGTAAAGTATTACAAACGTCGGGTTTCCAGAAATGTATAAAAAGTAATATACGCGATTAATCCGTTTAAAATTGTTACATATTTTTGTATTATTTATCTCATATTTTAAAGAATATATTTATTTCCCTTCAGGACATCTCATTATCAAGCCCTGGTGCAACGAGCACAACACAACGTGGCACCTCAAAGGGCCGACCCACTGTCGTAGATACGTTTAGAGCACAGCTGCAGTCGCTGGTCGATATGTTACAGGTCACAGATGTTTGGTATGAACTAAAGAACAATACTACATATTTTAAACATTTTAACAGTATTTATATTTTTTTTTCATCCAGTCCATATTGAAGTTCAAATATTGAAGGCCATGTTATCTCTATTAGGCATGGAGAATTAACCATCAACCTCTTAATACAAAATTTTATCACTATTATGTAATATAATTATTGCGCATCTATAATTAACTAACACTGCTTCACAAAAACAAAGACAAATTTCTTGGTCATGTTGTATAATGAAATAATTAAATTAAATGAAAACAACGAATTAAACGAATGTTCGTGGGGACGCTGGGCCTATCGCGTTATATGGCGAGTACCTTAAAAATGGACCTCAACCGTCTGATCCTCAATGGGGTATTAATAATATTAAAATTGTTTCCGTTTCCTCGTTCTGAAAGACAATTCGCAGCGTTTAGTACCGCCACTCGAAATGCAAGGTTAAAAAATTAAACGGAAAGGTAGTTAGTTAGCATTAGGTTCCCATTGATTACCTTGCTAGTTAAATAAAAAAAAATCTAAACATTATTCCTCAGGTACGTCCGTTGCATAAAACCCAATGAGAACAAAGTGGCTGGTAAATACAACGACCAGCTCGTCCTAGAACAGCTGAGGTATCTCGGCATGAATGAAATAGTGCGTATACGCCGTGACGGCTTCCCCGTACATTTGCCAGCGCCCATGTTTAAAGCGAGGTACAGGTGTTTGTTGAGGCATCCTCGACCTATTGATCCGGATATTGGGTGAGTATTCATGTTAGATTTTAGTTTTTGAAAAGTATGGTTGGATTTTTTTTTCTGGTTCACGCTGTATTTCGCATATGGCAGAGTAGGCAGAGGATATTTGGAGACCTAGTGTAATGATACTCCGCTCCAGTGATTACATTCCGCTGATTGCCTCAATTGCGTTTTGAATAGTGGAACTAAACCCCGCGTGTTGCCTATTTGCCGATTTTTGTTTTTGTAAAGTATGATTGGTTTTTTTTTCTGTGTCACGCTGTATTTCACATATGGCAGAGTAGGCAGAGGACATTTGCAGACCTAGTGTAAAGACACTCCATTCCAGTGCCCACTGTCCGCTGATTGCCTCAATTGCGTTTTGAATAGTGGAACTAAACCCCACGTGTTGCCTATTTGCCGATTTTTGTTTTTGTAAAGTATGATTGGTTTTTTTTTCTATGTCACGCTGTATTTCACATATGACAGAGTAGGCAGAGGACATTTGCAGACCTAGTGTAAAGACACTCCGTTCCAGTGCCCACTTTCCGCTGATTGCCTCAATTGCGTGTTGAATAGTGGAACTAAACCCCGCGTGTTGCCTATTTGCCATATATACACAGCGTGAAGCTGAATAAAAAACATTATTTTATTTTGCTGTTTGTATAATTTTAGTGCTTATATTAATTTTCATATTTTCATTTATACATTATACATTTGCAGAACAATAATGAGCTTAGTAAACGCTCCAGAAAGTGACTGGCAAATAGGACATACTAAGATATTTATGAGGAGCTCAGTTCATGGTCCGCTTGAAGCGAAGAGAGCAGCGCTGTTGCAATCGTCAGCTCTGCTTCTACAGAAAGTAAGTTTTAACATTTTATTCTGTGATTAACAATTTTAATTTAATTTCAATTTTGAGCTAAATTTCGCATTTTATATTTTATTGTTATATCATATCCATGTTCATTGATTTTAGTATGTTTTTTTCTGTAACGGAGCCACAATTATTGTTAAGCTTGTGAAATGTGAAGCTTATATGTATCCCGCATATAGCAGGATAGGTAGAAGTAACTGAGGAACTTATTTAGACACTCCATTTGGTTCCCCACTCTCCGCCGAATTTTAGGCATTGCATGTTGAGTGGCGAAATTCAACGTCACGCTTTTACCAAAGCAAACCTCCTGTTACCAGAGCGAATAATTGAAAATATTAAATAATTCATTTAACAATATTAAACACTTAAATTACTTGAGTGAGAATCGAGCCCGCAACCTGTTGCGTTTACATTTGTCCCCTACGCCACGACAAGCCTCTAAATAATAAACTATTAAGCCCAATACTAAACATTTTCCATTTTCTTTCAGTGGTACAAAGGTTGTATAAAACGCCGTCAGTATCTCCAATGGCGTCGCGCAGCTATCGTGCTACAGGCGGCGTGGCGAGGCTGGTTCGACCGCGCGGCCTTCCTGCGGCTACGACGGGCCGCTTTGACCCTCCAACGGCACTTACGGGGTGCCTTCGCGAGGGAGGTGGCCGCTGCTCTGCGGGAAATGAAGAGGGTCAACCAGGAGATTAGGTTGAGGGAAGAGAGGAATAGGTAGGTTTTATGTAGGTGGTTTGTATGGTGATAATTTAGTGATTTAGGTTCATGCTGTATATTGTATGTGGCAGGGTAGGCAGAGGGAATTTGGGAACCTAGTCTTATTAGATTACGGCATTCCGTTCCGTTTTCTACTTCTCTGGTTCTAATGTCAGTTATGTTGAAGGGTACTATTTTGTTGTTGTTTGATATTTTTAAGCGAGTAAAATGCTATGTATACGCTAGATTTTCTCCATCTTTTCCATATACATAGAACTAACAATATTTCAATCTAAGATACCTCCTGATTTTTTCGTTCGTCTCTCTGATTACGCCCCTAGAATAAAACATGAAGCTGAGAAAAATAAACTCATTTCTCAATAAAACCAACAGTTTAGCAGAAAAAGCGGAACAAGAGCGAGCTGAACTAGAAACAATGGCAGACCAGCTCCGCAACATATCCTGCACGGGCCCGCGAGCTGAATCAGTCAACCTGGACAACTTGTTCGACTTCCTGGCAGATGTGCCTGCGCAACGAGGGGCACCTGATGGCCAGTCAGCTCATCAACCAACTATAGCGGAGATTGGTGATGATATGGAGAGGCTGGCTGATGATTTGGATCAAGAGGTATGTTTGTTTTTTTTTATATATTTTTAAGGGAATTAAATAATATAGTATTTTTTGCTTATAAAACCACAAAAATGTTTTAAGGCACCACAGATTAAATTTATTTATAAAATGTAGATGATTCATCTACGTAAATAGTTATTGTTTGTTAATGCTTTTGAAGAGAAATAAAACCGATGTTTAAAAAATATGATATATGTAGGAGAAAATGGACGTAATTAATTCATTGATCATTAAACATTTACATTGCATTTATGGTTATCACGTTTTATATATAATCTGTGATATTAAAAATGCAAAAATTAATAGAGTTTATTTACTTACAATGATTTAACTCTTCCATTTTAAAAAAATATAATTAATTCATAACATTTACAGCTTGAAAACGTACTAGCGGAAGAGATGAAAGAACTAGCCAAGCATACGGAAGTCGAACGGAAACCGGACGGGGCACCATCTGACGCGATTCCCCCTCCCCCGCCCTCCTTCCTCCCCTTGCAGTCTATAAATCAACCCAACATGCCGTCATCTATGACGTCATCCATCACGTCATCAATGACGAATGGCGTCACGTCAAACGGCATGTCACCGCGTGACGTGACGTCATCGTTGACAAATGGAGATGTGATGTCGTCGTCACTGATTATGCCGCCGCCCCCATTATTGGAGGACACGGTGGAAGGTTCCCCAATATTCCCCCCTCCCCCTATATGTTCCCTTCCTGAGCCTGCCGGACCTCCTCCACCGCCACCGCCTTCTGCTAAAGGTATGACGATAAACAGGTTTTTCTTTTTAATAGTGTTTGGGGGCTATCACCTGTTTTAAAGACTTTTACTAAATAATAAACAGGTTTTTTAATAGTGTTTGGGGGCTATCACCTGTTTTAAATTTAGTTTAAATGTTTTTAATTTATTTAATTTCAAGATTTAAGATTTTTTTTAATATTTTTACTTTAAGAAGATAAATTAAAAAGATTTAGCAAAAATATTATTTCATACATTATATAATTACTACTACTAACTTTGGTCTGTAAAGGCGCGGCGTTGAGTTTCATCACCTGACACCGCCGTCTCGAATTGAACAACGAAAGATTTTAATACCAGGCACCTTTATACTATCCGGAAATAAACGTATAAAGCTCTTTTTTATTTCTCTATATAAATATTACTTATATTTTAATTTTCCTACAGATATAACCCCACCAGAGCTAACAAACGGTATAATACCAAACGGTAAAGTGGTGGTAATAAAAGACAAGGAGCCAATATACGAATCAGTGATACCTCGTTCAAACTCAGAAGCATTGCCGACGTCCCCGCCACCGCCTGTTATTCTGCCAGAAACCAACAATGGGTGAGCCTTATAAAATTATAGTCAATATTTAGTATATCTTTCTTATTTTTAAAGCTTTTTTACATTATGGCTATTTAAATACAACTGTGAAAATTTAAAATTTTGTCGATAAAAAAACACAAAGTTACCTATTCATGTACAAAATTTAAAATATTTTTTTACATCCAATCCAAAATTGGAATGCACGTAAAAATTTTAAATTTTGTAGGTGGTTGGAAATCCATTTGTGGGAATTAATTAAACTCCCTGCAAGGTTCCCTCTGTATTGTGTTTATTTATGTATCATACATACTGCTTACAATGACGATATTGGGAAAAGATGAATAGAATATACTAATGAAAGTTCATGGCTTTCATAAAGCCTGATTTTTTTAATGTTTAAACTAAATTATTAAGGAAAGATAACTTTTCTACTATATTCTTATTCTTTTCCAATATTACGTCCTCATCTTGACGAGGCCAACCGTTCATATCTTCTATAACTCTAGTAGTAGTTTACTATGTACAGAATATTAATAACTTACATGCATATAGTATTTATTCAAACTAAACTAAAAAACATTTATTAATCTATACTCAAAGCTGAAGTTTATTTGGTATACGCACTTTTCCTATGTTAGGAAACTTTGATTAACATTGAAATTATCCTATTACGATAAATACATAGTACATTTATCAAGAAAACTAGAGATTATATTAGCAACAATAACATCTATCATTTTAAATAAATTATGATCTTTATTAGATTCACCAAAGAACAAGAAACCGAACCAGATGTGCCACTTCCGCCGCTACCAAGCAACGTAACTTCACCGGAAATGAACGACATATCCTCGCCATTGCCCTCCGATTCCTGTATAAGCCCGCCGCCTACGATGAATGGAGATGCTAATGTAAGATTATTTTATATTTATATTGGTTTAGGAAGTCGCACAGCAGGATAGACAGAGGGTACTTGGGAACCTAGTGTTAAGACACTCCGTTCCATTTCCCACTTTCCGCCGAAATATAAGAATAAAATAAAAATGTTATGTGTTCTCTGTTTACCCTCTTATTACAGCATAAAGCTAAATAAAAATCAGATATATCATGTAAGATTATTTCATATTTATATTGGTTTGAGAAGTCGATTTTATTTTAGTTAATATATTTTTTATATATAAATATATATTTATGTAATCAATAGATTTTAGAATATCAATACAATATATAAATAAAAAAATATAACATAAATAAAAATAATCAGTTTCGCACTGTATCCACATGGCAGGATAGGCAGAGAAAACTTGGGAACCTAGTGTTAAGACACTCCGTTCCCTTTCCCACTTTCCGCAGAAACTGAGGCGTATTGAGTGGCAGAGCTCAAGAATAAAACAAAAAAAATGTTATATATCTCTCTGTTTACCCTCCTATTATATAATACTAAACATAAATAAATATATTTCACCAGAATGTAGAAAGAAACGCGCGTCGCAAGGAGCGTGTAGAGCGTCGCCTGCACCAGCTCGAGACGGCGCCTAGCGACGCGCCTGCTGACTCACCTAATGATTTGAGCGAGTTCGCTAAGATGTACTTTAATGATCATCCTAGGTCGCCTGAAGGTATGTTTACAGTTTATTGTTTTTTTAATTGTTTAAGTAAATCGATTACTTGTAAATCGATAATGGGATAAGTTTTATTGGCTATGGAAATGTTAGATGTCTATTGTGGCGCATGGGTAAAATTATGTGATTGTACCCTGGCAGGTTGTAGGTTCGCTTGAGGAAATGAAATATTTAATATTTTCAATTTTAAATATTTAAGTTTTTTTTTCTTCGCTCTGATAACAAGACAAAGCGCGGTGTAGTTCCACTACTTTGGCAAAAAGTGGGGAACGGAATGGAGTGACTTAAAACTAGGTTCCCGAGTTACCTCCGCCTACCCTGCCATTTGCGGGGTACACTGAAACTAAAAAAAAGTGATAACTTTATTAAAACTAGAAACTAAATATAAGTCTAATTCAAGCAGGAAGAGCCGCGAGAGGATCGCTAGTATATATATAAAAGTTTTAAACAAATAAATAAATACTGAATAATTAAAACGGTGAATGTAAAAAATAAACATTGATCTTCCTAGGTACGATAATAGCAACTCTAACACGCAAGAGCAAATCAATGGAGCTTCTAACCAAAGAAGAGATGATAACATATCACAAAGGCAACAACATACCGACGTCTCACATCCAACTGCACGACCCGGACAGTGTTACAGCTGCTGTTAATATATTTAGAGTAAGTTGTTTCAAATCTTAGTTTTTAGTTTAGTGGGACTGCATCTGATTCTAATTTATCTTTTCAACACATTTTCTAAATGAATTGTTTCTTTTTATATGCTTAGTTAGACAAAGGAGGCCTATCGTGGCGAAGCGGTATAGGCGTGTGACTGTAACCGACAGGTTGTGGGTTCGATCCCTACTCGAATCGACGAATTAAATATTTTCAATTTAAATATTTAATGTTTCATTTCTTCGCTCTAGTATAAGGCAAAAATCGCGGCGTTGAGTTCCGCCGCTCAACACGTAATGCCTCAAATTCGGCGGAAAGTGGGGAACGGAAATGCAGCGGAGTGTCTTTACACTAGGTTCCCAAGTTCGCTTTGACTACCCTGCCATGTGCGGTATACAGCGTAAAGCTACGTCAGCGTAAGTTAGACAAAGTTCGTAAATAAGCTCAGATTTCTCGAATTCAATGGGGAAGTAGAGATAACGGTGTATCTGGTTACTAGATTCTCTCTGTCTTTAACTAGAACAAATTAAATTTAGTTATAATTATCCGTAATGAATCTGATCTGAATCTGGCCAGAATCTTAAAAATACTAACTTTTTTTTTTACGACAAATATATAGTCGTTTAGATAAAACTGCGTTTAATTATGTATTAATTATTTAAGTGTAATAATTTCCTATATTTACCAGGATCTCTGTCGTTATATGAGAGGAGAGTTGACCGCTGAAAAGGAGACTCAAGTTATACAATCTATTATTGGCAAAGGTTTGGAGCGAGAAGAACTACGCGATGAGATATTAGTGCAATGCGTCAGACAGGTTAGTGTAGTTGTGTTCAATATTTTAATATTTTTTACCGTTTCTATAATTCAAATGTAATGAAAGTTGTAATTATGAAATATGTCTTATAACATTCAATAATTATTACCTTTAAATAATTGAGGCCTGTCTTGGGGCAAGGGAAGGAGCGTGTACCTGTAAGCACTTGTGTGTTTGATCTCCACTTGAGGAAATGAAATGTATATATGAAATGTATAATTAATGTTTTGATTTTTTAGCCCTGGTAACACGGCAAAGCGCGGTATTGGGCTCTGGAACTTAACATGTCATACACCAAATTCGGCGGAATTGGGACGTATCGGAAGTATCTTGACACTAAGTTCCCAGGTTTTCTCTGCCTTCCCTGCCTTATGCGGGATACAAAAGTGAATGAAGCTAGAAAATATATATTTTTTTTATAATTTACATTTTTTTAAATTTCTAAACATTTTTCCATCCGTAACACAACACTACGACAAATGTTAAAATCCTCTATAATATAATATAACACCAACAGCTAACAGACTGTCCAGTAGAAGACTGGGCAGAGCGAGTGTGGCTGATTCTCTGCCTGTGCGCCGTTGCCTGGCAACCGAGCAGAGGGCTGGCACGCTACTACTGCTCGTGGCTGCGAGCCCGCGCCCGTCCCGTCACGTCGCCCCCCGTCACGTCGCCCTCTGTCACGTCAGTCACGTCCGCCACGTCGGGCGCGTCGGGCGTGTCAGGCGCGAGCACAGCGCGTGCTGCGCATTGTGCGCAGTGGTGCTTGGATAACTGCAGAGGCGCCGCGCCTAGGCAGTTGCCGCCTAGTACTGTTGAAATTGCGGTTGGTTGCTTTTTTTTTATTTTCGTTAAATACTTAAAATGTATGGTACGTTTGAGAAATTACCGATTAGGTTTATTTAAGAGGTTATTTATATAAAAGTTATGTCTGTTTTTCTGGCCGGATAGGACGCAGCATTGAATTAATATCATATTTTCATTATTTAGAGTGCTGGAAAAAATGCTTGAGTATTATATTGATGTAACGAAATACATAGTTATAAATAAATAAAAATTGTATGACAATTGATATTTTTTCGCACACCTAATTGTCTAACATGTATCATACAATAACTTCCTACTAAACAACACTAACCATAAACCAACAACAACAGGCAATGCGTCGTCTCGGCACCATAGTCTGCCGTTTCTTCTTCCTCGACGGCCGTACCAAAGCCATAGACGTACATCCGGCGGATACAGCCGCTGCCGCAGCTTCCCGTCTCGCGGACAAGTTGGGGCTGGCGGCGCGGGCGGGCTGGGCCGTGTACCAGCAGCGAGCGGGGACGGAAGAACATGTTCGGGCGACACAGTATTTGTATGATGTGATCGCTGGGTGGGAGATGTATGTGTTTGTTTTTTTTTTTTTATTAATATTATGCGTCATATGTTAATAGGGATAAAGTATTTGTATGTTGTGATCGCTGGGTGGAGGATGTATGTGTTTGTGTTTTTTTTTATTTTATGCGTTTTTTTAATTTGTTATCTATGCGTTGTTGTAGTTTATAGGGATGATGTAAAGTGATTTATTGATCTGATTATCTGTGTGCCAAAGTTATTTGAAGAGTTTGTATTACTGTGTACAAACTCGTAAAACTGAAAATGAACGAATTATACATTGATATCTCTACAAATCCCACTTTATGATACTTCCGTTTTTTTTAATCTTGCAAAAAAATAAATATATATATTTACAATAAAAATATCAATATTTATCTATTTTTTTTAGATTTACGCTATATGCCACACATGGCAGAATATGCAGAGGAAACTTGGAAACCTAGTGTTAAGGCACTTCCTTACTTTCCGCTGCATTTAATTAATTGTGTATTGAGAGGCGAATCTTAACACTGCGCTTTGCCTTATTACCAGAGCAGAGAAATGAAAATATTAAATATTTCATTTCTCAATTGAAGATCGAACTGAAAACCTATCTCTTACAGCGCTTACAGTCGCACTTTGTACCGAAAGGCCTATCTATACTATTGACTATAAATAACTATTCTTAATTTCTAACAGGCAACAAGGCCCAGGCGGTGGTTCAGCGGACAACCGCTTCGTGTTCAAACGTAGATTGTTCCGCGGTGGTCGCGAGTTGCCACACGATCCTGTGGAAGTTGCTCTGCTATATGCTCAAGCTGTACATAGCGTTGTTAAGGTGTGCATTTATATATAATGTTAATTTAAATAACACCTTCTTTGTACTACTGTCTGAGGAAAGTTCTAGAAGCCTATAATAAAAAAAAATATTTACATACTTTTTATTTAATGGTTTTTCTGCTCAATTTTATTATACTTTTTATTATTTATTTCATTTTAATTAATAATAAAACACATTAGCAATATTTTTCTTTTTAGTCTTAAGCCCAAATTGGCTTGAGTGACCACTGCACTTTCCTAAACATATTGAGTTATATAAACACAAATATAAAAAACCTATAAATTAGAAACAACTTAATTAACAAATATCAGTTTCACATGTTATGAATTTTTGTTCTGTAAATTTCTCTTTCTTATTTCTCTTGTAATCATATAAAATGTTGACCACCACAGATGGACGAGTTCCCAGTGTCAGAGAAGGTGGCGCTCCAGCTGGCGGGGCTGCAGGCGCAGGTGTCGCTGGGGGAGCCCCCGCCCAGCCCGCCGCCGCCGCACACGCGCGCGTACTACGCGCACCCCGACCAGTTCCTGCCCCCGAGGATCGCCAAGCAACGGGCACCGCATATGTGGGTAAGTGGGGAGAGCTAATGAGGGAGATTATCTACTTTTTTATATTTTTTATTTTTTATATTTTATTGTGTTTTTAATCAGATGCTATACAACGTTACAGCATCACGATGACTCTCGTTAATTAAAATATTATGATTATGTTGTGATGCTGACCTATAATATAGAGGCATTTTATAGTTCATCATCTCGATAAACAAAAATATATACATTTTTCTATTATATTACAAAAATATATACATTTTTCAAAAATATATACATTTCTACTTAAAACAAACATTTTGTTGCTCATTATTTCGAAACCTCTATTATGTATATTGACACTCTCCACCGAAATAGTATATTTATCAATTTTTCACAGGCAACAATCCTAGCGCAAGCTCATCGTCAGTACGGCGCAGGACGCGCTGAACTAACTGCTAAGGCATTGTATCTGTCATGTGTGATGCAATACCCCTTGTATGGTGTTACACTGTTCCCTGTAACCTATAAGGGATATTGGGCTCATGGTAAGATTTTTGTCATATTGTTTCCTTATTTTGTCTTTTTAAGTTATAAAAATTAGTATTATTTGTTACCCCGAATATAAATTTGACCCCCAAACATCACTGTTAGTTACTTCCTCAATACGCCACAATGATCTTGTTAAAATATATTACTATTGTTTTAAAATTAGACCCCTTTTTTTCATTTCATTTACTGTAGTAAATATTTTTTAAAATAATAGTTTTTTGTAAAAATTAACTGTTTTAACCTTTGCGTATGAAACTCTTATGTCGGAGAGTACAAGATAATTCAGGGCCATATCACCAATACCGTACAGAACCGTCTACAAAGTTTTCTAAACTATTAAGAAAGTTTGATAATAAAAATATACAAAAGCAACAAAAATCCTAAATTCAGTCAATTAATTTATTTCAATATAAATTAAAATAATGTTTCTCCAGGTCCAAATGTCCTTCTCGGTGTGGGTGCAGAAGGTGTAGTGCTAGTTCGGCCGGCTGACAAAGTGGTTTTGGCTGAGTATCCATATACAAATATAGCCGCCATTCTTATGGACCCAGTAGATAATGGCTTGACTTTAAGTCTAACCCATCATGGACAACACGATGGATTACGGTAATTATATATTTTGTTTTACTATATAAAAAACGTATAAAAAAATGCCATAGCGGGATTTGAACTCACGCCTCTTTAAATCCGTCCAAACGATCTGACCACTAAGCCATACGCTCTTAAATGATAAACATTATCAATGATTTGTGGGGCAAGCAAAAGCCAGTGGCATAGCATTATTTTCGTCGTCAGCTTCATTCTCTTACTTTCACTTAATATATCAATAAAATCAATAATCTTAACTATTTTTTTATAAAACCAATGGTTTAAAGAATTCTAAAATAACAATGTAATGTTTATTTTAGTCTCACATTGAATTTAATATATGCATAAAATAAGGCACTAAAACCAAATGCTCTTCACAGGTGCATAGTTCTAGAATGTGCACAGAAATCAGAAGCGGCGTGGTTGATGGCGGCGTACAGCCCCGCGCTGGGAGGGTCGCTGGCGGAGGAGGCCCCGAGGAGGGCGGCCCCCGCGTCGGAGCGGGCCCGCCTTGCAGCTGCCCTGAGGGCGGCCAGGAGGGCCCTAGTGGACTCCGCTTTGTTGAGACGCCCCCAAGATCTGTCGGCTGGTGGTTTCTTGAGGAATACTTTGAGGAGGTATGTTGATTTTGTTTTTTTTTTTATTTATTTGTGTTTATTTTTATATTGGTATAATTTATCAGCATTAATATACTGAAAAATTGAACTAGACCACTGATTTTAGTTTATAGAATTTCCTCATTAAGACACATGACGGTTACAAATATGTACTAAATATTCTATGTTGATCAGAAACATAAATGTAATTAT
This sequence comes from Eueides lybia, assembly GCA_034509065.1. Taxonomy (NCBI): domain Eukaryota; kingdom Metazoa; phylum Arthropoda; class Insecta; order Lepidoptera; family Nymphalidae; genus Eueides; species Eueides lybia. Next base: position 82,459 of record JAYDZJ010000084.1, read on the forward strand.
TCAATTTAAGTATAGCTAAGTAAAGAAAAAAAAAATTTATTATATCATAATCATTTACCTAACTAAAAAAAAAACAAATATCTATCCCACACAATTAAAAAAAATCACTATCAATTCGAACCACTAGTTCCTGAGATTAGTCCGCTCAACCTAACAAACTCTCAAGTTAACTTTTTAACATAATACATATATTTTTAGACTGAGCAAGCACCGTCTGGAGCGCGTGCGCCTGGACGTGGCGGCGGAGGGCCAGGGCGAGTGCTACAAGGGCTTCCCCGCCGCGTACTGGTGCTGGGCGCGCAGCCTGCCCCACAGCCTCACCAAGCTCAACGAGGCTGAGGAGGTCGCCGCTATGCAGATATTTAAGGTATTTGTATAGAAACTAACAGGTAGTGCTAAGGAAATAACATGGTTTTAAATATCATTTATATAGCTGAGACGGCATTGTTAATCTTCGTGTACTACATTTAATTTTTTATATTTTATAAACAAGCAAATTAAATATAGAGTTAGAGGTCTAAAAATTAATACTTGTGAGATCGAATCTCTAAGACATAAAAATAGCCCATGATTAGAAAAAGTAGGAATCTAAAACAATATACTCTAGATGAGGTTTAATTTCCAAATTCAATTTGAATTTAATAACAATTACATTCAATGTGTATTTACATACATACATAGCTTCACGTTGTATACCGCAAATGGCAGGGTAGGCAGAGTGAAGACACTCACTTCCAGTTTTGTTTTCGCCGAATTTGAGGTAGTGGCGGAACTCAAAACCGCGCCTTACCAATGTGACGAAATGAAATATTAAATATTTAAATTGATAATATTAAATATTTCAATTCCTCGAGTGAGGATCGAACTCACAACCTGTTAGTTACATTCACATGCTTGTGCCGCTGCGCCACGACAAGCCTGAAATATTTATATAGATAAACAATTCTAAACGATATAATGAGTTACGCGGGCATCATCCACAATAATAAAATAGTGATGAACTGCACCGTCTTTGCCCCGTTCAATATTACTTCGGCCGCAAAATTTTTGAATAAAGTAAATTCTTATATTGATTATTCAAATTTATATGTAAAATATTTTGTCTTCTATATCTTAAATGAAACTTACGTTTAATAAGAAATTAAATACATAATAAAAACAACTCCAAAGGACATAATGAGCCACGCGGGCCTCACCCACAACGAGGGCAGCACCAACAACCTCGCCAGCAGCAACAGCAACAGCACCGGCAGCAGCGTGGTGACCGAGGATAGCGATGACCGCGTCGCGTTAGCTCAATCACTGCTGCAACGATGCTTGCAGAAGGACACGCTGCTTTGTGAATTGTATGCTCAGCTTATTAAACAGGTTAGGTTTTTGTTTATGTGTTTATATAATTGAATATATATTAAGTGTTGTTTTAAGTGATAGATCAATATAGAGATTTTTTATTTGTTAATAATTTCAGCTTGTCGTTGTATGCACATGGCAAGGTAGGTAGAGGGAACTTGGAAACCTAGTGTTATGAAGTTCCGTTCTACTCCCATTTCTTACTTTTCGCCAAATTGCGTGGCGTGGCATTGCGTGTTGAGTGGCGGCACTCAACACCGCGTTTTGCTTTGTTACCAGAGTGAAGAAATTAAAACATTTAATATTTAATTTGATAATATTAAATATTTCATTTCCTAGAGTGGGGATCGAAC
>JAYDZJ010000084.1:1873664-1889559 GCA_034509065.1 Eueides lybia
GTTCGATCCCCAGTCAAGGAAATGAAATATTTAATATTTTCAATTTAAATATTTAATGTTTTCATTTCCTCGCTCTGTTAATAAGGCAAAACGCGGCGTTGAGTTCCGCCACTCAACACGCAATGCCTCAAAAATCAGCGGAAAGTGGGGAACGGAAGTGGAACAGAGTGTCTTGACACTAGGTTTCCGAGTTCCCTCTGCCTACCCTGCCTTGTGCGGGATACAAAAAAAAATATAATAATTAATAACAATAATTTATTTTAAAATATATCTACAGGTACTAAAAATAACGGGACGATCGGTACATTTTAAATTATGTGAAGGCAGCATAGGTATATTGAGTCTCCGGAGGGTTGCAGTGCACGAGGAGCTCTCTGATGAACAAGTTTTGGCTAAATCTTATCCTCTTGGTGAGTAATTTATTTGTATTTTATTTATTTATTTAATTTATCTTTATTGGATAGGAATAATAATAAGTTATAAGAAAAAATTAAATAAAATGTGAAAAAGGCTTGTAAAGACGGTCTTCTTACTTCAAGCAATCTCTAATAGACATTCTTTTCTAAAAATCATAATAAAAGTAATTTATTAAGAATTCTTTTTAGTTTTGGTTTCAATTTTTACTCGAGGCAATTGAATATTTATTATTTTTGTTTTCTCCCTCTGTTAATGAGTCAGTTCCGCCACTTAACACGTAATATATCCAGTATCCAGTGGAAAGTGGTGAACGGAAGTGTGTTAAGGGGACAGAGTGTCTTAATATTAGGTTCCCAGGTTCCCTCTGCCTACCTTTCTATATAGAAGACAAAGCGTGAAGCTATATGAAATATGTTAATTCTAGTGCCTCACTCTAGTTAATAGTGCAACGTTTGGTTTCGCCATTCGAAACTTAATGTCTTGACATTTGGGAAGTATAGTGTTTTAACCTTAGGTTCCTTCTGTGTACCCTGCGAATGAGTGAAAAAATATTTTTCTTTTTATTAAATTTTATTATAAATTTTAGTATAATACTCTTAAGGACAACCCATTCCATTCCTTATTTTCTATCGAATTTGAGTCATTGCATGTCTTGTTACCAGAGCGAATTAATGGAAATATTAAACATTTCATTTAAAAATATTCATTACTTCATATTACTTCGAATGAGTATCGAACCCACGACCTATAACAGTATTCCGACCAAATTCTACAATTTTTAATATATATATTACAGGAAGTACACACAAAGTACGCATATTATGTTACAATCTCAGTGACTATATATACTCAGTCAGCGATGATCCCGCTACCCTCAACGAGAAATACTTCAACTTATCACAACTGAGCATAGGGGACTTAGTGGATGGGACAATCAGTGTGGTCGCTGATAATTACTTGAGAATCAATGTGGGCAGAGTCAGCGGTGAGTGGGTTCAAATCCAGACTTTTTTTTTGTATTAGAGGTAGATATGACTGATTGATTAAAACTAAAGTGACTTTTGAGTGACCTAACATTGATGTTGTGTATGAATTTTGCTGTTTAATTCTTTTTATTATACTAAATTTAAAAACGTATAAAAATTTGAACGAAGCACGATTAGAACCCGCGCCTCTTAAAAACCGTTTAAGCGCTCTGACCAACTAAGCAATTCGTACTCAACAAGCTCCGTCGAAATTTTTATACGCTTGTTACAACTTAGTTATGTTAGCATCTCTGTAGGGTCGATTTTTACAAATTTGCACTACCCAAAGACTTTTATTTTACAAGATTAGATAATGTTAATTATATATTAAATATTTTTACTATTTTGAAAGTGTTATTCCACACTTAGGAAAAGGAAATACTAAATTTAAAATTATTTTTATTACTAAAATTGTCATGCTCTCTATGGAAGTGGTTGCAAATTCAAATACTCATCAGCTTCACGCTGTATTCCGCAAATGGCAGGATAGGCAGAGGGCACTTGGGAAGCTAGTGTTAAGGCACTCGGTTCCTTTCGCCACTTTCCGCCAAATTTGAGGCATTGTGTGTTGAATAGCGGAACTCAACGCCGCGCTTTGCCTTGTTACCAGAGCTAAGAAATGATAACATTAAATATTTAATTTCCTCGACTGCGCATCGAACCAACAACCTATCGCAGTGTAATGTAACGGAGATATATTAATTCCATATTCCTTTTGAATAAGGTTTAGAATTCAATGCAATATTTGTAGGGTCTTAAATGATATCAAAAAGGTGCAGGTTGAAGTCCTACTCTAATTTTTTTTTAAACGTTTCCTACTTTTTTTTTCTTTCATTACTAAAAAATGTTAAATGTCTAGCCTTTCTCAATTTATTCAACTAAATGCTTGTAAATAATATATTATGTTACTGTCTTCCAGGTTACGTACCACAGTCACATATGACTGACACGGGAATATTTATTGACCCCAAGAAAGCCAGCAATTCCAAACTATCTAAAAAGAAGTTTAAGGTAATTTACTTATTATTTATTTATATATACAATATTATTTAACACAATATAATTAAATTTATATATACAATATTATTTTACAATTTTTTTGTAACTGGGAATCTATATACAAAACCCTTTCTTTACTGACTTTCCGCTGATTTCTGGAGGCGATTTGGTGGAACTTAACGCCGCATTTGGCCAGTTACCAGAGCGAGATGAAATTATTAAATAACTGATTTTCTCGAGTGAGAATCGAATTCGTAAACTTTTCAGTTTACAGTCGCCTACTCCTGAATGACAGGTTGCAATTGTTTAACGACGCAAAAAGAGACGTTAAATTTTTCTTGTTTTTAGTTCGATTAGCAATAAAGCGTATTTTTTTAGTTTTTTTTAAACTAAGTATTATTTACTCAACAAAAAATAATTGCTCACTCTCTTTCACTCAACTTCACGCTGTATCCCGCACATGGCAGGGTAGCCAAAGGGAACTTGGGAACCTAGTGTTAAGACTGTCCATTCCACTTCCGTTCCCCACTAGATAAAAAAATAAAATAATAATATATAACGCAACGCAAACCGTAAATAAAGATGACTACGACTATATAATGATTACGACTTTATTTAATTTTAGTTTTTAAATAGTATAACTATTTTAATTTATTTTATTATTAGTATTTTTAATGATGGGTCATGTGCCTGAATAAAAGGATTTTTATTTATTTATTTATATACTTATCAAAATGTTATTTCTAGGTAGGACAAGAGGTTAAAGCTCGTGTGCTATCTGTGGACCTCACCAAGCAGCAGTTGACCCTGACCCTGAAGCCCACACTCCTCGATGAGAAGGTGGAACTGCTCAAGAGTTATGATGAAGCTGAAGTTGGGAAAATTTATACGGGGGTTGTGGCGGTAAGTGTATGGAATTTGAAAAAAAATAATGATTTAACACGTTTACTAAGAGAAAGGTAAACAGAGGGAACATTAGTGATGAAGCACTTTCAAATTATTTAACATGACGTAATATATTTTTACTATGTGTTATTATTGTGTATAGTGTTATTACTTATACACTTAGGACAAAAAAATAGTAAAAAAATTTAATAAGATGAGAACGAATGGCTTAGTTGGTCTGAGCGCTTGGGCGGTTTCCAAGAAGCAGGTTCATATCCTACTTCGTTTTATTTATTATGCGTTTTTAAATTTAGTAAGATGTAGTATAGCTTATAATATGCTATCCTGCTAATATAATAAATGTAAAAGTTTATGAAATATTCGAATTTGGCGAAAATTGCAGAAGGGAACGGAGTGTCTTAACACTAGGTTTCAAAATTCTCTGTGCCTACCCTGCCATATGCGGGAAACAGTGTAAAGCTAACTGAGTGCAAATTTGTGAGAATGAATGTTTGTTGTAAAGTAAAAACTTCTAAATGAATGTGGATAAAACTTTACAATAATATATAACTTATATAATAGTATCTTTGATTTTCGCGATTGTTAAACATTTTAATGAAACCATTTTAAACGGATTAAAAGCGTATATTGAATTTTAAACAGAGTCTACTCGTGACCACAGATTACTGTAAAGTGTTTAAAGTGTTCAAAATGTCTGATTTCTAAAAATGTAGTATAAAATTCAATATACGCAATTAATCCTTTTAAAATTGTTTCATTTAGAATATAACTTATATATCAGCATAACACACATGCTACAATCTATGTAAATAGACCTTTTATTTAATTTGTCTCTAAAAGTCAAATTTAATTAGTACATACGCCTCAAAAATCGGCGGAAAGTGGGGAACGGTAGGTCCCTCTGCCTACCCTGCCTTGTGCGGAATACAGCGTGAAGCTAAAAAAAACACACAAAAAAAATTAGTACATATACAATAAGATATGTACTAATTATATTGCACTAATTATTGTTTTTTTTTAATAAGTGTTATATTTTTTTAATTTCCAGCACATTCGTGACTATCTAATAGTGTCGTTTTTCAACAACGTGACCGCGTTCGTACCGCGCAAGTTTGTCACCACTGAACCATTAGAGACCCTCACCCACGCCTTCCATCAAGGACAAATTGTAAGTTTATTTTTTATATTTGTTAAAATATACCTTAAAAATTGATTAATTGCTTTTTTTTAGCTTCACTCTGTGTTTTGCATATGGCGGAGGGAAAGGGAAGTTGGTGGGTAGGTAGTAATCTGGGAACAAAGTGTTTAGACACTCTGTTCCCGTCAAGACACTTGACTTGACGTGTGCTTCTTTTTTTTTAGTGAGAATCGAATCTACAATGTGTTGCGTTAACAGTCGCACGCTTATGCTACTGTGCCATGACAATAACTTCAATACGGTGAAATGATTATTTTTATATTTTTTTTCCAATATCAGTCATATTTATTCTCATAAAATTATAAATTTTCCTAACAAATATCACTGTCATTAGCTTGGCAGATGATGATCTCAATTATTTTATTAATATTTATTAAACAATATGTCTGATAGTAATAACAATAGGAACATTTTAATGATTTTCTCACTAACAGTAAGAACAATAGTTAAATTTTATTATTTTTTTCAGTTTAGACCCACATTATTAATCGATAGTATGAAAAAGACATAAAAAAACTCTTTATAAAATTATATAACTGTTAATTTGCAGGTGAAATGTACTATAATGTCAGTTAATGTTGAAACAAAAAAGATGTCCGGCAGTCTCACTACCAAGCCATTTGTTCCGAACGTAAGTTTAAGAAAAAAAACACCATTTATTTTATGATAAATCCCAAAAATAATGAAAATTCTAATATTTAAATACTGTTATAGGAACAAAAGAAACAAGCTACTAAAAGAAAAGATAAAGAAAAAGATTTAGAACCGCCTCCGAAGAAGCAAAAACAAGATAAAAAGAAAAAGAAAGATAAAGAAACTATAGATGAAGAAATTAAAATGGACGTAGATGATACAGAACCAACGAAAGGTAGCAAGAAACAAAAGAAAAACAAAAAGAAAATATCTGAAGGCCAAGACACAGAAGTGGAGAAAGAAAGCGAAGCTATAGAAACTGTAAGTGAAGCGAAGAAGTCCAAAAAGAAAAACAAAAATGCAAAAAATGTAACTGCAATGGATATTGATGAATCAGAATTAAATAAAGATGAGAAAAAACAAAAGAAAAACAAAAAGAGTGTATCTGAAAGTGAAGACGCTGAAGTTGTAGAAGAATGTAATAAAAATAAAAAAAAGAAGAGAGATAAGAAAAAAAAACAAAACGATACAATTGAAAGTACTAATGTAGATAATGCACCGAGTAATTCAAAGAGGAATAAAAATACTCTAGTAGATAAAGAACAAGATGAAGGAGAGGAACAGAAGCTAAAAGAGAATTCAGAAGATAGTGACGCCATTGAAACCGACTTTCATGAAGATAGTGACCAAGTACTAACACCTCAAGATTTAAATCTAATTGACTTAAGTGACTGTGTCACTGTCAAAAATTATAAAAAGAGAGTCATATCACTACTCAAAGCTATTAAAGCGAAAGCAAGCAGAATAAAAAGAATAGAGAAAAAGATCGTAGCGATAGAACAAAAAGGATTGGATGCGAAAAACAAGAAATATCACACAGCCATGAATTTGGAGAAGTTAGTTATTGAAGAGAGAATAAAGAAATTAATGGAGACGCTAACAGTTGTTCAGAATAAAATTAAAGAATTTGATACAGAACTTAGCAAAGATGTGAAAATTAAAGAAGATATAATATTGCCGAAGAGCATTATTGAAAAATTAGATCCGAGTGTGAAAAAAAAAGAAAAGCGTAAAAAGAAAGAAATTATTAGAGAAGATGAGAGGAAAGAAGAAGCAGAAGAAGAATTAGAGAAGATGAAGAATTTAAAAGTAGTGGATATTTCTAAGCCAGTTATTGATATAAGTGCTAAGGACTTTTGGAATTTAAATGAAGAAACTTTGGAGAATAATGCTAAGGAAGAAGAATCAAGTAGTAGCGAGGAAGAGGTAAATTTTGTTTTTTTTTTTGTATTTTTTGGTAACAGAAATTGGTAGGATGTATTGTTTTGTCTAACTGTAGTGGAACTTGGGAACCTATTGGTAACACTTAGTATTTCGTCGGCAAGTTTAAAGTGTTGCGTGTTTAGTGGTGGAGCTTAACGCCGCGCTTTGTTTACAATATTGAAGAAATGACAATGCCATTGCGACCCAATAGAATATTATTTAATGTCAACATAAAAATGCTATTTTTTTATTTCATTTAAAATAAATTATGGACATGACATATGCAGCTTTGAAACTTCTTTTTTTTTACTTTTTTCCATCTCGACGCTTTCCACGTTTTAGCGGAATGTAAACTTTTGTTGTTAATAGGAGGAACTCAACGCCGCACTCGACGGTGAGACAGAGAAAATAATTAAAATATCGTAATCATATCAATAATTCCCACGAGAAGAGATCGAACCCACAACCAACGCGCTTGTAGGCCGATCCTGTGCCGCTGAGCCACGATAACTATTTTTGTTTTTCACTTTACATTTAGTTAATATTTTAAACTTAATAATGCAAAATTTTTACAGGCTGAGGAAAAACCCAAAAAGAAGCGAAAAAAGCTAACCGTAGCAGAGAAAGCAGCTAAGGCGAGGGAAGAAGAAGAGAGAATAAGGGCTTTGGAGAAGAGGGCGATTGAGAGCGAGAGCGCCCCTCGCTCCACCGACCAGTTCGAGAGGGCTTTACTCTCAGAGCCAAATTGTAGTGAATTATGGATAGCTTATATGGCTTTTTATTTGCAAGTGAGTGATTTTTTATTGTTACACAATTGCTTTTATATTTTAGAATACTCTATACTAGAGGCCGCCTGCGACTTCGTCCGCGTGGAAACCCTATCATCATCGGTAACAATATTATCAACGTAGGAAATTTGATAATTAATTATTGAAAAACTCTAATCATAGGTCTATTGGTAGCTACTGCAGTATGCTCCTATAGACTATATTTAATGCTTTTCCTTCAGCATAAACGTGCAGTTTTAAGAAGTGATATATGTATACATTTTCAATTAGGAGTCAATCCAGCGGGAACTCCGAAATAAAAAGTAGCCTATGTATTATTCTGGGTCTTTAGCTACATGCATACTAAATTTCATCGCAATCGGTTTAGTAGTATTTGCGTGAAAGAGTAACAAACATCCATACATACATACAAACTTTCGCATTTATAATATTAGTAGCATTGTCCTTTATTTTTTTGTTAAACAAAAAATAATATTTATATATATTTGTATATTTGTTAATTTAAAAAATATTATCATTATCATTTAATACAGGCTTTGCTACCAGAACTAAGAAAAACAAATTAAATATAAAAAAAATATAAAATCTTTCATTTCTTCGAGTGGGGATCGAACAAACAACCTGTCACGTATACAGTCACATTAAAGTATTTATTAATTAAATTATATTAATGCCCTTTTTATCTAAACAGGCAACTGAAATAGAAAAGGCGAGGGCCGTTGGTCGCAAAGCTCTCAACACTATCAATTTTAGAGAAGAAGCTGAGAAACTGAACGTATGGCTCGCGCTACTCAACTTGGAACACAGATTTGGTACCAAGGTTCGATTCTTTTTATGCTAATTTTATTTTTTTGTTTATAGTTTCACGCTGTATCCCATAGGGTAGGCTAGAGGGAAGTACGTGGGGTACTTAGTGGTAAGATATTCAGTTCTCTATGTAATGTCTGAGATGTTATAGCGCATTTAAATGCAGTACTATGTATTATCTTGTAATGTCTTTTTTGTAAATGTTCTAGTTCTTTATTTTCTTTTTATTTACTTAATTTAAATTTTAAAATTGATGTTTAATTATATTTGCTGTGAATCCGATTACGGCATAGGTAATGAATGGCCACTACCAAACCTTAAAAAATAAGTAATATGATTATATAGTTTGATTAAAATTTTCAGTGGGTAGAAATCATTTTGATCACTCGAGTGGAATTGAACCTCCACATATTCTTTATTATATAGAAATTTAAACACTGTACTTTATAACTTTTTTCGTATGCATAGGCTTGAACGTTTTATATATTATATATACTACTAATTATAGATTTTACTGTAAACGCGACAGGTTATGGGTTCGATACCCACTCGAGGATATTAAATATGTAATATGTTCATTTCTTCGCTCTGGTAAGAAGACAACGCGCGGTGTGGAGTTTCGCCGCTAAACATGCAATTTCTCAATTTTAGCGATTTTTTTTAGCTTCACTCTGTATCCCGCTCAAGGCAGGGTAGGCAGAGGGAACCTTGACATTAGGTTCCCACCTAATGTCAAGACACTCCGTTCCACTTCCGTTACCCACATTCCGCCAAATTTGAGGCATTGCGTGTTGCGTGGCGGAACTCAACGCCGCCCTTTACCTTATTACCAGAGCGAAGAAATGAAAACATTAAATATTTAAATTGAAAATATTAAATATATCATTTCCTCGACTGGAGATCGAACCCAGAACCTGTCGGTTAAAGGTTACGCTTGTACCGCTGCGCCACGACAGGCCTCAAAAGCGAAATGGAGTGTTTAAACTCTACGTTTTAATCATGTGCGGAATATATACAGCATGAAACTGAATATTTTTTCTTTTATTAACAATATAAAATTTTGTGTTCAATAGGAAAGTCAACAAAAAACCCTGGAAGAAGCTCTCCAAATGAACGATACATACCAGATCCACTCGAAGCTGCTGGACATCCTGGTGGACACCAGCCAGCACCAGGAGCTGGTGAGCCTCGTCGACCTCATGATGAGGAAGTACAGGAGACAGTTGGAGGTATATATGGGCGATTTTTTTTTCTTTTTATGTTTTTGTTAGTGTGTCTGTGGTACCGTTTCTACGTAAATGTATGGTTTTTTTTAAGTTATGTGTATTGTAGTGGTTTATAATTTTTTTAAAAAAATTGGATTGGTAGTATATGAGTTGGAGTAGTGATTTTTTGAAGAAATTTAATTTAAAAGATATATGTCGTCTTTTTTTTGAGGGTTTTATATTTGAATATTTTTTGTAATTTAAAAAAAAAAGGGGAACCGATCTGTTTCTAATTTTACTAACATTTTTTTTACCTTTATGCTGTATCAGTATGCACAGGGTAGACAGAAAGAACCAGGAAAATATTTCACTTCTTCGAGTGGGAATCGAACCCACAGCCTGGTGTTCAGTCACACCCCCCTTGCTAAAATATAAAAATAAAAAATATAATGTTAATTAATGTATACAGATGTACATCAAGTGTGGAGAAATGTGTTACAAGGCAGGCTTAGTGGAGAAGGCCAGGTATGTGATGCAGAAGGGCATCGGGGTGCTGGAGAAGAAGGAACGTGAGTATTTATTTAATTCATTTTATTGATAGAGAATGTTGAATTTTTTTATGTATTTTTATTTGAATTGGGTAATTGTTAATAAATTAAAAGTTTAGTTTTTTCTTGATCTTTGGTTTAGGTATTATAAAAAATTGATTTGGTATTAATTTTTACCGAATACTAACCAATGAATCTAAAAAATAGATAATAGGCATACAAATATACGTATTTATATACAAATCAATATTATTATTTTTTTTATAAAAAAAACAGTGTCAAATTATTTTTAAAATATTGATATAAAAATTTCAATTTATTGTTAATGTATATATTTTTGCCAATTGTGGCACAGAGGAACAAACGTGTGACTGTAAGCGATAGGTTATAGGTTTGATCCCTACTCGAAGAAATTAAAGACATTTTCTTTTCTTCGCCCTGATAACAAACTAAAGCATGGCATTATGCAAATTCTTCACAAAATGAGTAAAGTTAGTGTCTCAATGGTAACGAAGTGTTTTAACACTAGGTTTCCAAATTCCCTCTGCACTCCTTCTTCACAAAAAAAAAATATTTTTTTTTCCAGATGTAACCCTCCTAGTTCGCTTCGCCCAACTGGAGCGAACCAATGGCGACCGAGAACGGGCTGAGGCGTTATTCGAACAGGTGATAGCCGTCTACCCGCAGAGGGTCGACGTCTGCTGCGCCTACGTGGACATGTTGCTGGGCGGCCGGGACGTGGACAGAGTCAGGTATATTGGGAACCGGGAACCTGGGAGGGTATTAAATTTAAAAATGTATGAAAATTTGAACGAAGCAAATTTCGACGGAGCTTGGTGAGAAAGGCTTAGTTGGTCAGAGCGCTTGGATGGTTTTCTAGAGGTGCGCGTTCAAATCGTGCTTCGTTGAAATTTTGATACGTTTTTATATTTAGTATTTTTCTTTCTTAAGTGTGGAATAACACTTTAAAAATAGTAAAAATATGGTTACGATATTGTGTTTTCTACATCTTGGATGAATTTGAGGCGTTGTGTGTTGAGTGCCGGAAGTCTAGGCTGCGTATTGCTTTTTTACCAGAGTGGGGAAATGAAAATTATTATTAATAGCGTCACGCTGAAAGAACTTGGGAACCTAGTGGTACGGCACACAGTTCCGTTCCACACCTTCCGTTGATTTTGAGGTATTGTGAGTTGAGTGGCGGAACTCAACGTCTTAAAAATGTTTCATATTTCAATTCTTCGAGTGAGGTTTGAACCTACAACCTGTCGCGCTTACAATCACACATTTGCGCCCTTGTGCCACGACAGGTCTCATATTAATATTAAATATTTCATTTTAATTTTACTTATTGAGTATATATACTTATTGAGTAGTGACTATGAAAATAACTTAAATAATATTATTTATTGAAGCAGCCAACTTACGGCTTCATCTATTTAAACTACACAATTATTGACGATATAACCAATATTGTATTGACCTTTTTTTTTTTATTTATATACAAAAATGAAAACTGCATTTAAATCGGTTAGGCCGTTTTTGATATTATCGCGAATAGACCCACAAACAAATAAACAGGCAAACAAGTTTCTCATTACAGCACAACAGATTACATATTTTATACTAGAATATATTTTTTAATTTGAATAATAATATATTTTTTTTATTTTTCAGACAAGTAATGGAGCGTATGACGTCACAGAAGTTACCGGCGAGGAAGATGAAGGTTTTATTCAAGAAGTGGATAGAAGTGGAAGAGAAGATCGGGGACCAGCTGCAAGCGGAAGAGATACGACAGCGGGCGCTCGAGTTTATAGATAAAGCACAGTTTTAAATGATTAATAAATTATTTTTTATTATTATGTTGGTGTTTCTTTTTATTATTTTTACTAATCTTCGAGCTATATCTCTAGAGGGGTAGCTCTCTTACCACTCACTTTTCCTTCTCCAATCTTTTCATTTTTAAAACTGTTTATTATATACTTTTTTGTAGGTGATGTAATATAGGGTGTTTAAGTGTTACATTACTTATTGTACATCTTGACGGATTTGGTAACGTTACCATTTGTTATAGGGGTCGAGAACTCTTTTTTTTTAAATAAAAGAGTAAAGGATTTTCTTAATGATCTTTTTTAAAATATTTTATAAGTATTTTGTGTTGTAAGTACTACATTTTTTGTATAAAGCATTATATGAAGGGGAGAAAGGACACATATTTCGTTACGTAATACTGAATGGCTACTTGAAATATTTTTTTAGTTTATTTTGCGAGATTTTTTCCGGCTTCACGCTGTATCTCGTACATGGCAGGGTGGGCAGAGGAAATTTGGAAACCTAGTCTTAAGACATTTTGTTACGTTCTACAGTTCACACACGCCACAATAGGCCTTCATTTTCCTCGTTTAACAGAAAAACATAGAGATGAATCACTTTTACTTAATCAGAGTCAGGAGACATATTATATATATTGTCTTTTAAATTGAGATTTAAAGCGCAAAGTATCATAGTCGCCATATTGTAAGCAATTAACATATCATTCGAAATATATCAAAAAGTTTCAAAAGATTAAATGAAATATACACAGAAATTATTTTTATTTACATAAATACTTAACCATAAATGTTTTACTTGTTTTAATACTACTTTTAACAGTCTGGGGGTTCGGCATCGGCGGCGGTGGGGGTGGTTTAGGGGCTGAATTATTTGTTGTAATATTACTTATAAAGGAATTAATCGTAGAAAACAACGTATCGATATTAGGAATACTGCTACCGTAGATAGACACGGGCGCACATAACTCGTATCCCAGCTTAGCATAAAAGTTTTCTTGCCCTTTCGTGGATAAATGCATCATCTCTAATTTTAATACTTCCTTACAATATTTTTCCACTTCGTTCATCAAATAAGTTCCTAATTTCTGTCCTCTCATAGGTTTTAATATAACTACTGTTTCAATAAAACAGCTATTCGGCATACTTGGTATAGGTGTGAGTTTAACGTGGCCCAAAAGTAAATTTTGATCATTTACTAATATTAAGCTTGTTGGTAGTTTGTCACAAGAAGCTACGAGCGACATCATACGGGCTGTTTCACTTCGAGGCCATTCATCGTTTATTAGTTCGCAGCAAGGTTTCAAGTAATGTGGGTGTTCATGTAGTTTTAACAGTTGTAAGTTTCCATGTTCCATTGTACTGTAAATAAATTATATTTCTTTAGAGTTTACTTCTTCATTTCAGTTTCGCACATAGCAGGGTAGGCAGAGGGAACTTGGGAACCTAATGTGAAATATTTATTATATATTTTATATTAATGAATATTTGTATTAAAATTAATTTTATTTGGTTTATTAAATAGACCAGATTTTTTCCTTAATTTTTATGTCGGAATAACTGTTCCTACAATTAATGCATGGAGAGTAAATCTAAGTGCTGTGAGCACAATTCGGAAAACAGCCTAATTTAAAAATACACACAATATCACTGTCAATGTCAAGTTGACAGCTACACCTTTTATTGTTATATTTTATCCTAAATTTCTTATTTATTTTAACGTTTCCATACCATATTTTGTAAATATTAAAAGAAATTATTTTATATTCTTACCTATTTTATACAGAAAAACCTCAGGTGAGATAATCACGTGTCAGAAAATTGTTAATTAATTTTATTTTTTAATAAAAGGAGCGGTGTATACACTTTCATGCTCTCTAAAAGAAAACTAACCTATTTATCATTTAGCTGTCACATTTCCTAGTCTCAAGTTACAAAATTGAAGATATTTTTAATTCTTAGTTGTTATTTTAAATATTAATGGCTGGAGTTAGAGTAACTTTGCTTGCCTGTGATAGTATCTTAAATATGTTTACTGCGCAAGTGTCCCGCGCGTACTGATAATCCATAAATTCCTGTCGGACTATACGTTAGTTTATATGAAATGCCTAACTACCAGCTGAGTGCATAAAAGGATGCAGATTACGGGAATAGGCAGGAATTTAAATATATTTGTTTACTTTTAAGCCTTTTCTCATGGAAGAAGACGAAGATGTACCTGCACTGTCAGCAGAAACGTTTGCAGCTCTACAAGAGTTCTATGCGGAACAACAAAAAAGGCAGGAAATTTTAGAAAAACTAGAATCAGAACAACAATTACATGAAAATATAATCTTTGAAGAGAACTGGGTGAGTGTAACTTTTATTAACATAAAGTAAGTGACTTATTTAATGGTACAATGTCTGTTTGTAAATGCCATGGTTTTAGCTTTGACCCCTAACTTTAGACATGATTATGGGTATGTATGTATGTTTCACATATGTTTTAACTATTTCATATTTGCTATGGTAGACATTTTATTAGAAAACAATTTTTCAAAAATTTTATAGTGTAAAATTATAAGACCCCTGAAACAATTTTTCAAAAATTTTATAGTTTAAAATTATAAGGCTTCTAACCATATATATGAATAGTTATTTAAGTAACTATAAAAATTTTTCTAAAATTAAGGTAAAAAATATATTTTTATTTACAGCAATTAAGTCAATTTTGGTACAATGAATCAACAGTACAGGCTTTAGTGAAAGTTATTGACAAATGCCTACCAGATAATGGTAAGGTGGCGCTCATATCCTGCCCTACTTTATTTGTTCCAGTGAAGAGACAAATTGGGAAAAGAGCTAATGGTATGCATTAAAATTTTACAAACGCCTTTGCTTAATTGTTTAATATTTATATTATTAATTTATTCTTATAATTTTTTGTTAAATGAAAATAAAGAATTGTAGAGGCTGTTTGTGGTGCAGTGGTGCAAACACGCCACCCCACGTGCTAAGTTCACACTCGAAGAAATTAATTATTTAAGTAATATTTCTTTTTCATCAATGAAGCTAAAAAATAAATATAACAAAAAAATCTATATGACACCTGATATATTTTGAGTCAACTATGACTGTATCATGTGTTTACTCCAAAATGTAACATAGTTTTCTTTAATAAAACTCAGTCTTTCTGAAAAAGAAACTTTCAGGTTTATTCAGCAGCTCCTAAGATTAAGACACTCAATCAAGCAAACTCGTCAGTTTGATATTTTTAGTATAGTATTAACTCAAAACTTCTTATTACAGTGATCCTATTAGAATATGACAGGCGATTCGAAGTTCACGGTGCAGATTTTGTTTTTTATGACTACAACATGCCAGAGAAACTACCAACAGATCTTACACAGTCCTTCGACATAGTCGTAGCTGATCCTCCCTTTCTTGCTGAAGAATGTATTACGAAGACGTCTCAAACAATAAAACTGTTGGCCAAAGATAAAATAATCGTCTGTACGGGGGCCATTATGAAAGAATATGTGGAAAAACTATTAAATGTTAATCAATGTGAATTTCAGCCTCAGCATCGGAATAATTTGGCAAATGAGTTCTCCTGTTACGCTAATTTCAATTTGGATGATGTTTTGAGATGATATAAGAGACAAATAAATTAATTGTAATGCCATTCCTTTTGATAATAAATAAGTAAACAACTTATTAATGTAATGTATACATTTTAACAAGACTTTACTTTTTTAAATTTAAATATACATATTTTCAAATGTTATTCAAACACTTACATATTTTTCTTTATAATAATATACCAACTAAAAATGAATAGCATCAAGATAAGAACAAGTTACCTTTGGAAAAACGACCAAGTGTGTATGACAAGCTTTGTTCCTATATATTTATTTGTTGTACAAAATCTTAACATAAATTCTAGCCTATTTTGCTGATGTATAATCTGTAAAGTTTCATCAAAATTAATTTAGTAATTTTTGGATGATTATTTTTGTTACAAAAAATATGTTCTTAAAACAAATGTTTTAAGAACATATTTTTTTCAAGAGCTTGAGATTTAAATCTCATTGTAATATTTATTGTATATTACATTATTTAAAGACTTATTTTTCTACATTTCAAAAAAAATACATGAATAAAACATATACACTGTATATAATGTATATACGTATATATATAGTAAACTCAAAATATATATAAAACAAGGTATACAAGGAAAAGTGAAATAAAACCCATTTTTCAAAAACATTTTGCATTTTATTCTTAACAAAATT
>JAYDZJ010000084.1:5188574-5199996 GCA_034509065.1 Eueides lybia
TTGGTTAAATAAACTTGATTCACGTGTTCGCGTGAATGAAACCTTGATTAGGCTATTCTATGTCATAGTTGAGTAAAAGTTAAATTATTAAAATTTATATTACTATATTTTGAGACCTGTCGTGGCGCAGCGGCACAAGCGTTACCTGTAACCGACAGGTTCTGGGTTCGATCCCCAGTCGTGGAAATGAAAAATTTAATATTTTCAATTTAAATATTTAATGTTTTCATTTCTTCGCTATGGTAATAAGGCAAAGCGCGGTGTTGAGTTCCATCACTCAACACGCAATGCCTCAAATCCTGCGGAAAGTGAGGAACGAAAGCGGAACGGAGTGTCTTGACACTAGGTTCCCGGGTTCCCTCTGCCTACCCTGCCTTGTGTGGGATACAGCGTGAAGCAAAAAAAATATTTTGTAATCTTGAACACTAACGTGTGTGTGAGAATAGGGGGTGGGTGAACAAAATTTAAAAAATAATGTTAAGTCTCTGCCGGATATCTTTAGATACGTGCATGGGCACTGTGTTATACAATATTTCAATATTTTAGAATGTATCTTGTTATTATTAAACAACTTCATCGGTTGTTCTATAAAATTTATCTGTCGTAGTGTCAATATATATATAAAAAAAATAATTATAAAATTTGTTAAGTAACCTGGAAGAGCACTTGCTGAGATTTGACAGCCTGACCATCCTTTACAAATAATTTAACAATTTTCCCGTCGCCCGGAGACATGACTGGCAAGGCTGTCTTGTCTGTTTCTATTTCTAACACCACTTCATCTGTTGCAACAGCGTCGCCTTCTTTTTTTATTAATCTAAAAATGAAGTTCACAATATGATATAAAGCAAATAGTCATACTGGTATACCTACATATTTATAGTGTAATAAAATAAAAATTTGAGCTTTCAGGTAAGATAGTATCAAGTAATAATTAGTATCCTTGCATATTTTATTAAGCAACCGATTCATGTTACAATTTATAAAAAAATCTTTGTATTGCTAATATGGGATTTTTGAGATCAAAATAGTTTTAAATTACCATTATTCTTCCTCATTCTGTGTCAGCTTATCTAACAAACAGTTGTAAATAACATTTTTACATACTTAATATCACCACTGCTAATGGAATCGGGGAATGTAGGGGCTTTGACTTCTTCAACGGCGAAGTTAATTGTATTCGTACTTATTCTTTGTCGTCTTAAGCACACAATCACGTCACGTCTTAAAACTAAGAGATGATTGTTACGATTGTATCTGTAGAAATAAATATATATTTTAACATAAGATTAATATTATAAATAATAAAATTATTATCTTTCTTAATAAGAAGATCAGAGAAAAAGAAAATAACAAAGGGCGTATAAAACACCCCTAATACCTTATTCTTTGTATCTATAATTCTCAAACCTCAGAATCACTTTTTTATTACGTATTTACTGTTGAATTAGACTAGTTTAGTTTAGGGCGTTTCTTTCAATCATATCGATATCAACTATATTTTATATCTATATTTAAAATGTAAAGTTCTTAATTAATTAGTACCAAATACATACTTTGTTCTTAACTGCTGGGACCAACTGTGACTGCCTTGTAATATACATTTATAATGTAAATATTTCCGAAGCTGCTTACAATCTGAAATCTAATTTTCAATAGTGAATAAGGGATATGTAAAATGTTTTTGGAAAAATACTAAAAAAGCTACTTGTACATATTTAATAATGTAAACTTACAAATCGCATAAATCTACATCTAAACATAGTATTTACACAATAATTAAATGCACAATTTCTTGATTAAATACACGACATTTAAGAAGAAACATCAAGTTCTGACAAAGAAAATTCTTTTTTTTTTATCCAAAGAGGAATTATTTATAATATATATAACATAAAGCGTGCGTTTTGAACATTTTGTATACTGTATAGATCGTATATATGTATATATTTTTTTAAAAACGCTACTAAAATTGCTTTAAACTTAATATATATGTGTAAAAACATTAAATTAATTATATATTGTGTGTGAAATAATTGTTGTATCTATTCACCACGAGATGCTATTATTGAGGGTTCTACTATTTGCCAATAGATGGCGCTTACAATTTTTATATGTTTCTATTACACGTTAGATGTCGCTTTGAGTTATTTAGATTTTATTATATTTTACTTATACTTACTTTTTACAAATAATGTATGAATATTTTTGTACCTTGATTTCTTTTTTATTTTCTGGTCCAATGATTTGAAACATGAAAAGGAGTCATGTTACTCCTTTTTTGATAATTATCAATTAAAGACAATGCCCAAAAATTTTTGGACGATATATATCTATCTATATAAGACGTATAAAGATTAAATAATATTAGTTCCTTTTACATATGAAATTGTCGTTTTGTCATACTGGCCACTTTAATCACAAATGTCTCCTTTAATACCTCCCTTTAGTTAGAATTATTAAATTTAATTTTATACAACCATTGACACATGTATTTACGTTTCGATTACGTAATTAATTTGCGTTTTCTTTTGCTTTTTCTTTTTAGCGTCACTCAGTATATCAAATAGAAATCTTAAAATTAAAATTTATATGTGCTCAACTGGCACGCTCGGAACGCCATAATCAAAGAACCATACCAACCTTAAAATTACTGACGAGTGCGAATCCCACCGGGGTACCAGTGCTGCGGTAACGGCTCGCAGATTTAATGATGTGTATCACAGTCGTGTTGCAAAAGAAAACACAGTGCGTTTTTGCTGCCAACGTTTTGGATATTTCAATCTGCAGAACAATCCCCTTGAATCAGAGACCAAGACCACACCTTCGTTTTGGTCTCTGATTCACGGATTCAATTCAAACGAAAAATTTTAGCGTGTTATTAAAGATCCATCGCCAACTACGTTCGAGTAACTGCAGGCTGTGGTGCTAGTGATGAAACTGTTAAAAACCACTTAAAACAAATGAGGAAGACTTAAAAGCTTGGAAAATGGGTACTTTGCGAATTCAAGATTGATTGTATCGCTACATTACTTGACCGGCATAATATTATTATTATTATTTAATAATTGGTAATATTATTATTTAATAATTGGTAATAAATAAAAAAAAAATAATAATAATAAAATAAGGCGTTGAGTTCCGCCACTCAACACGCAATGCCTCAAATTTGCCAAACAATCGAGGATGGCCAATTGCTCTACGCAACTACTGTTTTATGAAAAAGTTCAATCACACAATGCACAAACCGTCTAAGAGATCCACCGTACATATAAGTTGTATGCCGTACAAATGGTTTTTTTAGTAAAGTGATCAATAAACTACCTATGAGAAGACTAAAGTGATAACAAAAAAATATAACTTGATTAAATAAATATATTATATTTTAAAGAAATATGGTATATTTTACATAAAATATTTATTTTTTTAGTCCTCATATACCAAACGTCAATAGAGCCGTATGTAAGAAGGACCTTATATATTTAATAGTATAGTAGTGTAATAGATTTTTTTTTAACAATTTAATTTAATGATAGTTTGTTGTAACAGTAAATATTCATTAAGATATATATCTTTTTAAAAATACAAAAACACATTTATAAGAGATATATAATTAGAATTTATACAAAACTGAACAATAAAGAAATACTTATGTCGACGTAGCGTTATTACTAAATCATAACATTCAAAGTCGATATGACTTACGTAGGTAGGTACATATGGCAAAGGTCTTTGTGCGGGACATTAGCGGTGTCCACTCAAGACATCCCTACGTGACCTTCTTATTTTCCGTCACAAGGGTTATAACAATAGTAAAAAAATATAAAAAATCAAAAAAACTGACTATAATTAACTAAAAAGGAAAAGAAAAACAAGTCCAATAATTTAAAACTTTGTTACAAAAAGTGGACTAGTAAAATTATTTTAAATTTAATACATATGTTTCATACTTTTTTTGTAAAAAAACAGCTGTTAGCAAGGATTCATTCGAATTTTATATAACTATGAGTGGAAAAGTGTATCTATGTACACAAATCTATTAGCGGCCCGCCTGCGGCGTCGTCCGCTTGGAGTACACAAATACTTACTTATTTACTAATCTGAATTACTTTTGTTTTCTAATATCTATATTCTTTAATATTTACATTCATTTGAATTTTATATAGCTTCTAGAAATGTCTTAATAGGTTTATGAATGCCACTTTGTTTTTTTTTAATTACAAATATCTCTTATAGTACCGGGAATATTCATTTTCGTTAAATACTAAATTTAAAAACGTATAAAAATTTGAACGAAGCAGTATTTGAACCCGCGTCTCTTGGAATCCGTCCAAGCGCTCTGACCACTAAGACATTCGTACAATAGTGTGAAATAACACTTTAAAAATAGTAAAAAATATTCATTTTCGTTGTTTGAACATTTAATATAATTTAGAATATTTGATTTATCAATATTTTTATGATTCAAAATCACTTTTATAAATATTAGTTATATAAATGTTATTATTCATAAATAAATTCCATAGAGTCAACCCTAAGTAATAGCTCCCCTACTAATTTGCTAAGATTCCTGCAACCCGCATCTTTGATTAGGAATCTATATCGGATGGGTCGCACTGCGCATTTACTTAGTTGAGCAATTTTGAAATTAATATTATTAAATAATCAAAATATAGCTTAATATTTTTTGACGTAGCGTATGGGGCGATTGTGAACCAACAGGTTGTAGGTTCGATTTTCACTCGAGGTAATGAAATATTTAATATTTTTATTAGCTCGCTCTGGTAACGAGGCAAACCACGACGTTGAGTTCAGCTGCTCAACACGATATGCCTCAAATGCTGCTAAGAGTCTGTGAAGGATAAAAGAAAGGTGTGAAACTGAAAAACCAAACTTAAATTAAACTATGAGGCGGTTCAAGCGTGAGACTGTAACCGACAGGTTCTGGGTTCGATCCACAGTCGAGGAATTGAAATATTTAATATTTTCAATTTAAATATTTAATATTTCAATACTTTACCCAGGTAACAAGGCAAAGCGCGGCGTTGAGTTCCACTTAACAGGAAAGAAAGTAAGGAACGGAAGTGGAAAGGAGTGTCTTAACACTAGGTTCCCAAGTTCCCTCTGCCTACCCTGCTATGTGCGGGATACAGTGTGAAGCTATTAAAAAAAATTAACTTCACTAATAGTTTTAATAGAGTTAATATACGCCTACGACGATACGTCTTGAATTGGGTATATCTATATTTCATATATCCGTAGAATAATTAACTATATATAAAAGCAGTTTTAAGTCACCAATCAACTGCAGAACTTTTTCTTTCTTTGACAATCAAGTCTGAAGGAATACTTAGTTTAGTTTTAGTATTATATATTTTTAAAATACAAAAATAAAGTTTCAAGCCCTTATTCCGATATTGGTTGAAGGAACTCTTGAACTCCAGATACTACGTAATTAAAAAAAAATGTGTTGTATATCCCATTTCTTAAAAACGACATTATGTGCCTTCAATCGTACTTACTGTTTTTGAGATAAGAATTACTACGCGGACGTAGCCATATGTTAAAACTAGTGTTTGAATTACAAATGAACCGACATAAGTCTTCATAAAATATTATTCACAGAATTATAGGCTAGATTAAGCATAAAATGTAATACTGTTTAGTCTTAAAACTTTTAATTAAAAATTATCTTTTTTTAACTTCACGCTTTATGCCCAGCGAGGTTAGTCATAGAGAATGGAACGCCAAACGCCACATATTATAATGTTTTAGCTACATAATAAAATATTCAGTAATATTTTTTATCGTGACAATGTAAAATATGAGAAAATATTGTAATATACCTATATTTCTTAGCGTTTTGCCGTCAAATCCAAATGATTATCATTGTCAGAGGTTACTCTGCTTTTGCACTTTGTATATATTTTTGCTTGCATTACACTACATTATATACTAATCTCTATTACTTTCTAGTTCATACATAAGATTATCACTTTTAAGACAATGTCTGTGCAGTTAAAAATAAAATTTCAGGTAAATTATTGAAAAAAATGTAGCAATTTTCGCAAACTAAATAATTCGACGTAACTCTTTTGTTTATAGAAAAGGTTGCCAAAATGTTATTATAGCGAAACTTTAATCTGGTTATTTGTATCTGACATTAATGCAAACAAACGCATAGACAAACGTATAGACTGACAAACAGTTAAAAAAACATTAAGACATAAAGTGCAAAATATTTAAAACTCACTATTTTGATCCCTATTATAATAATAAACGTCCCTATACGTTCTTTTTATTATATCTTCCATGTACAGACAGTGATCAATTACAGATTTATTATAAGTATAAATATATGTTAAATGAGATTCCAAATAACAATTATAAACTGCGAACTTCGCTAGCAATAACATTGTTATTCTTATTCAATTCTTCTGTTTCTCTTATTCTCTTATTTCATTAAAAAAGCAACACGATAAATAAACATAAATATTAAAGTAAAAATATATATTGATACCAGCATGAATTTCCATGTAGTATCCATCTGTAGTTTATGCAGGACACATACCAGGCTGTACCTACCAGAATTGCTAAGAGTTGCGAAGTCTTAAGTTATTAATGCTTCGACATGTTGTTCACATCGTACAAGCCAAGCTTAGTTGTTCAGCAAAGTTTTACACTCTTACTATTAATATATATTGTAAGAGTAATTGATACTTCTAAAATAAGTTAATGTATGTTACGAATGAAAGGTACTTCTTTTTTTAGATAAATATTTAATACATTAATTTATTAATAAGAGTTAAAATATTTTATAAACTAATTTCTTCGCTCCGATAACAGAGCAAAGCAAGGCGTTGAATTTCACCACTCAACACGTAATGCCACCACAGATGGATAAATCACTGTAAAGTGATCAAAACGATTTCTCACGATCCAAAATAATAATAAAATTCGATTAATTAATTAAAAATAGTGTTACAAAACTCAAAAATCTTATTATATATTAATGCATTTATAAAGTTAAAATTTGGCATATATCTAAGTAGGATTCAGAATATATAGGATTTTTTTATTTTATGTTGGCATACGAAGTGGCCAAAGATTACTAGTTGCATAATATAGGTTTATTTATTAAATATATTCAAACCTATTTGAAATCTTCACTAACTTTAAAGTTAAGCTCTATATAGTATAGAACTGAATAAGCTAAGCTGTCTGATAAAGTACACAGCAGATGACAGTCTCAACATTAAAATGTCATTACACAACAATTTAATTGTTTTCATTAGTTAAATGACTGTAGTAGTTGTAAATGCTTTTAACTGAAATATTATTTTGATTTTTACTCGCAGATTAGTCTTAGACTTGGCAGAAACATTATAGTTGCGTCATAGCTAATATTACTTTTTAAAATAAAAGTTAAAACTAATATTACTTTTTAAAATAAATATAAATATTTGTCTTATCAAGAACCTTGCAATTTTTCAATAAAATCGTCTTAGTCATTAAAAAATTAATCGATAGATGACATTTTTCTATACGAACGCCAAGCCTATAAAAGAAGAAGCAAAAACACAATTTTCTTTTTATAATTATAAACATAAACATGTTGATATATGTGATCTCTTACATAGAAATAAATAAAGTAAAATAAAATAAAAAAAATAAGGCCCATAAATCAATTTATTTAAATCATAATCATATTATAGTTATAAACAAGAGCATAGTATCCAATAAGGCAGGACAAGTTTTGCCGTCTCAGGTAGTAAGTGAGCCACTGTTTCAGCTTAAACGCTTTAACTTGATCAACAACAGCGCCTCTATTATACTAGTGTTGGGACACCACCTGAAAAGTAATATTCATAATTAAGCAACGTGTATACATACAATGAGTGTGTTTTTATTGAATTATAAGTTTTATAATAATTACTGTATAGTAAATACGTAGGAAAACAATAAAAGTAAATAATATTAGACTTATAGGCAAATTATACACTTAAAAATGTATTTTTCATATTGTATAAATATTTAATAACTTTATTAATATTAAAATTATTAGTTAAATATAAATACATTTTTTTAAGAGAATTGTCCCATCACTAGATGGTAAATAAGCGTCCGTCGAAGTTAAATACTTTCTTGGAACGTAAGTCCGGTCTTGGCAAGTTGGCAACTTGTCGATTTATTGGACAAATAGTTTGCACAATTTGCGGAGATTTATAGTTTGTCTTCAATTGAATGCGCTAAGCAATATTCAAAACTTAGTTTATATAGATAACTTCGCCGGTATAATCGTTGACAACTTAAAGAGTTAGTTTTCTCCAGTCAGTTAAATTTATTATGAATTGTTATGTAGAATTTGCTAGAGACTGTGATAGGTTATATTTTTAAAGTAGTATATATGTAGGATGTATATTATTTAATAATAATTTATTGTTGTATTCGTTTTTAATTTTTTTTGTGCTGCATTATGTTGGTTATTGGGAGAGGACACTTTAGGGGATAAAGCCACCTTTTGTATTTTATGGCTTAGTTAACTGTCTATGAGTTTCTCTATTTAATTGAAGCGTAATGATTCCGCATTGTGATTCCGGCTTAGAATAGGATCACTCTGGTACTGATGGTTTCGTATGAGGCTACTAAAGTACATGTGAGAGAGTCACGTTTACAACAATGGCAACATGGGCAGACTTGACCGGATTATTACCACCTCCGGCATTTGAAACCGGCGTTAAGTAGTGGCTTCGATTACTGCGTATCGCATTGGGTAATGCCGGGCCCCGGTGCCCATCTATTTTAAAGGCCGGCAACGTATCTGTAGCTCCTCTCTCCTCACTTACCATCAGGTGACCCGTACACTCGTTAAATAAAAAATAAAAAAAGAAAAAAAAATGTAAAATAAAGAATCGCGATCGAGTGATCGGTCTTTGTACTTTGAAGATATAGTAGACATCAACTATCACGTGTATATAATAATGTAATAAAACCAACAACAAGTATTTTTATTTTTACTGCCATATTGTCGGTTAATCTTTCCATTTGTGCGCGGTAAATGCATTTATTTTAACAAGATTCCCTCATTATTTATTGTTTATATTATTTAAATTCATTTATAAATAATAAAACTCTATTGTTCAACAAAATGATTATAATTTTACCGAAATTTTACATAAAATGTACATTGTTTTAAAAATAATAGTGTAATTTAAATAATGTATATATAGTAGACAAAAACTTCTGTACTTTTATCGGTCGAGTAACCCAATCAAAGAAATCATATCATATAGTTTATATTTGTAAACGTGCATAAATATAAAAGCAATAGGGCAACAGTTACTAGGTAACAACAACATTAAGCCAAATGATTGATCGATTGTAGAGTGCAAACACTCTTACTAAATAAAATAAAACTTAGATTAAATACATATATTCGAAAGCATTGAAATTTACAACAATATAGCTAGTTTCAATTATAGTAGATATTTATAGTATATGAAAGTATAGAAACGTCTTTCCACTACAAAAGTTGTACCGAACGTAGAAGTTTCTCTACAGCGGGATAATATAAAGGTATAAGTTAATTGGCTCGATCGCCAAGCTTTATTGACCGTTTAATTTAAGAAGCACTTAAATGCCTCCAGATTATTATACGAAATTTAAATCTTTCCCTTTTTTTAAAAATTGATTGAATTTGAAAAAGACAATAAAATATGTAATAGGCATGATGACAAATTTTTAACTCCTATTGATTAATGTTTATAGAGTTCTTCTTTTACCGAAAAAAATAATATTTCAGCAAAAAATTAAGCATAAGTTAGTTGTCTGTTAGTTTACATTAACGTTTCAATAACTTGCATATTTTATGTCCTATTATGTTGACATGACGTCATTTACTTTGACTAGTGTTTCGTTTAAAATGGTATTTTTAAGCTTTTATTTCATTAAAAATCACGTAAATTTGTTTATTAAAGTGAAAATGTTATTTACGATTTATTAAAACATAATAGAGAATTCAAAAAAGTTTTTTCTGTGATTGTTTCATACTGTCATCATGTCTATTGTTATTGAACGACTTAGTTTTAAACTATAAAAATTTCCCATCACTATTATAAATATCACCAAACGTAACAACACTATTCTATTGTTACATTTTTATTAAGGGGAAGAAAAACCCTAACTCGAAATTCGCTCAATGATTTGAAAGTTGAACGGGCTATAAATTCGTACACGACACGGTCCGCCTATAATCTGTATTCTGTACTCCCCTGCCATCACCCCTCGAATTTCTAAAGCAAAAATATAAAATGGCCACGGCGTCTTGTCTTTATCTTTTCCTTATGTAAATGGTGGTGAATTATTAGAAATTCGATGAAGTTAAAAACTTTCCCGCCATCGTCGGCGCCAGCAGCTTCGGGCGTTCTTTTCGATTTATTGAAAGAAATTTTGTTAGGTATTTGGATAAAATAGTATCTGAATGCTGTGTGTGCAGTTTTAATATTTTGTTCAGATTTTGCAACAATTTATATATATATTATATTTTAAATAAATAATTATTATATATTTTTTAAATCAATTTTACCAAATGCAAAAAAATGCAAAAGTTAATGATATGTTTAAATAAACATACACACGACAACATTTTTTTTTAATATAAATTTATAATAAGAAAATAATAAATAAAAAATCAATGTGTATATTTTTTTTCTAAATAAGCGATGCAATGCAAAGACTCTAATTTATAGCACAGAGGATGTCTTCGCTACTTCCGCTACCACAATGGCTCCTGGATCCGTTTCCGACGTACACTTGAGAATAGAATGTATTAAGTTTCCTCGCCCTTAATAAATTGTGCAAATCTACAATACTGAAAATATATATGCGCTAAAATAATCGATGGTAGGTATAATACCGGTTTCCTGACTAACAATTATTTTAAATAATATAATGAATATAATTGAAGCACGTAATTTATGACGAGGGCTGTCGTGGCGCAGCGGCACAAGTATTGCCTGTAACCGACAGGTTCTGGGTT
Organism: Eueides lybia; assembly: GCA_034509065.1. NCBI lineage: Eukaryota > Metazoa > Arthropoda > Insecta > Lepidoptera > Nymphalidae > Eueides > Eueides lybia. The sequence goes on from JAYDZJ010000084.1 coordinate 5,199,613, forward strand.
CGATCCCCAGTCGAAATGAAATATTTAATACTAGCTGTTACCCGCGACTTCGACCGTGTTCACTATTTTGGTCATAGTGACTTACACATAAAAGATAGATATATGCTGTCGCGGACCTTTATTTAGAACTATTTAAGATAAATAATCCTTAGCTCTTTAATTTTTCTTTACTTTATGCTTGTGTAAATTTCTTTTCTTCTATTTTTTTTTTGTTTACAATATTTATTTTATCTTGACATTATTTAATATACGGACTTATTAAGCTAACTTTCTATTCTTTTTTTTATTATTGGTTTATATAATATTGTGTGGTATGTATACGGTAAATATTTATGTATATCCATGTTTGTGTAAATATATACACAAATACATACGTATTTGTGT
>JAYDZJ010000084.1:5574405-5585509 GCA_034509065.1 Eueides lybia
TATAAGGGCGTTTTATAATTTTTTTTTATTAAAAAGAGAGATTAATGTCGTACCAACGTACCTAAAAAAAATTATTCGGGAGAATAATTCGAAGGTAACAAAACATTTCGCACACTATAGGTGTGTCTCGTCTTTTATAGTTATTGACTAAAAGTTATTTGTAATACTGGCTTTAATTGTATAAACTCTACTATTATGCCTTAAGGTCAATACAGCAATTTCATCTATATACATATAGGTACTCTATCCAAAAAATGTTTTTCGCATATATACATATTTCTATACATCTTTTTTACACTATTGAAGGCACTTAGAATGGAATACAACTAACTGTAAATCCAGAACATATTCTTATGATTTCAATACATTCAGTAAATATTTTGATTTGTGTTGCCGCTTAATTTTATACAAGGTGGGAGTTAGTACAACCATAAATAGTTCACAACCAATAGAAAGGTGATAAGTCCACATAAATATATACGTAACTTTTTTCGTATTTTATGACCAGAGACCACGTAACAACTACCGAGGGACGTTACTACTTTTATGTCACTCGGACCTCCCTAGACGTATAATAACATGGAAGATAAATAACTACAATGTATACTTTTAATAGTCTAACAATTCTATGCATGGGGGATACGGGTAATCAGTTTTGTGGTTGCGAAAATAAAATTGTTTTATAATTTCATATAGGTATATCTATATCGCTGTCTATATTTTGTTATGTATGTATATAACATATAGTGATGTAATAAAATTTAAAACGAAAAGCTTGCACTTTAAATGTTTTTATTAGTACAGAAATGTGCATTAGGTAATAAATTAATTATAAAAACACCTTTTATTTTCCCTCTACAGATTCTACTCTACCTACTAAATAGCAGTAAACAGTATGCTATACGGGTATAACATAATTGCAAATGTTTATTGCTTTTCTGCGAATCCACGTATAAAATACAATTTGCCTACACATTATTGGCCTCTTTTACAACAGACGCCATTACGAAGACTCCGTAGCATTTTTACAATCTATAATTATATATTATAAATCGTAAACGACTTAGTTATGGCCGGCAGAAATATACACTATGGGTAGAATTGCTGCGAATTTTAACTGCATGATTATAAAATTGGCATTACCATTCTGATGTGATATTTTTGATTGGACCGATCTTTTGCTGAATATTTAGATTAGGTAGTATTTCACAAACATATTTATTATACCTATATAAAAAATCTGATTTTAAAAAATATTCCAGCTTTTTCTAGATAAAAACACACATATTAAAGCGTAACAAAGTAATAGTCATCTGGATAAAATCTAAAATACAATATATCACTAATAACTAAAAAAAATTGTACGAACTACTTACCTAGCCAATGTTCCTTGAAGATGTATAAAACACAGTCCTTTGATAATCGCACTGCATAGCACAGCATGTCTACAATATGGCGTCCACACAAAAAACACTTGTAAAACTATGTATCATTCGCAAAATAACTTGATTGACGATGATAGTACACCACTTATATTATTAATTTCGCTCAGCATTTTCCTACAAAAAAGAAAAAAAATCACTAAAATAATTATACAGAACACTCGCACAGCCAGTTCAACTGTCACTTTACTGACAAAATTTCGAATTTCCCCTCGTCCGGTCACTGCAAAGTGGAAATCACTACTGGTTAGTGTTGTCTTATTTCGCCGAGTACCGTTTCTTTTATCGGCTTGTAAGCAATATTGTTGCGTGTGACAATGTAGTATATGTTGTTGTGACAGTGTACTGAGGAATAACTTACAATGGACTACAATTTAAGTTATTTATAGGAAATGCTATCGTTTATTGCGTATTATAAATATTAATAAAATAACTATTTAATACTCGTGTGTGAAATGAGACAGGTTTTAATACTTTGTCTAAATGCCTAAAAAACTATATTTATATACACTACTAATTTAATTCTACACTAGCAAAATAGTTTAAGTGTAAACGACATATCTAAATGCATTTAGTTCCTGGTAATACAACTAAGGATAATACAACTGCTCAGTCTGCACAGGTTTTTAAATTTGAGAGAAAATATATAACCTCCTAAGGTTCGATATACTTTCTTTTTTTGTTATTAATTTAAAAGATTGCTTGTTTATCTATAATAAAATATTGTTAAATACTGCCCTTTAATATAATTCTATGAATAACAGTTATGTCTATTATATTTCTTATTACAAATTTAATGGAAGTTATTTATCTGTTTGTTATCATTTGTCTATGTCCGTAGAAATTGGCGATAACGATTCATTGCACCACCTACTCGTATATAAATACATATCAACGAAAGATAATAAAACGTCTTACATGCAAGTGCTTTTTTTTCAGCGTCGGATCTCCTAGTTTTACGTAACCATCAGACGCATACTTCCATAATATGTATAAAAATAAATAATTGTGATCTTTCTCATTATTTAACACTAAAAACATTAATTTTGTACATTTAGATTAAAACATTTAGATTATATTATAATAAGTATAAAGATAGAACAAACTTCGATGGAAGTCGATCTTCTAAAATGGTAACAAATCAATAATATAGGCACGGTGCGTTTATATTAAATTTAAACTCATATATTAAAAATGTACCCAAGTGGGGAACAAAAGTGGAACGGAGTGTCTTGACACTAGGTTCCCGGGTTCCCTCTGCCTACCCTGCCTTGCGCGGGATACAGCGTGAAGCTAATAAAAATGTACCTTTCGCTCTATGTACATGAAATAAATAAAAGGGAAACTATAATTAGGGGCATTTATCAATGAACTCAAAACAATTACTTTGTCTCTCTGTGTTATCTCAGGAATGGCATAAGCAATTTAAATTTATTTATTCACTATTGTATTTTGGTGAAAAGAATCAGCGTTTAATAAATAGATCATAATATTGCAGGTTATCTAGTTGACAATACCTAAATATACATTTGAATTTTCAATTACAGCCGTTTTCTTGTCTAAATAAAATATTAATAAAGGTGCATTATCTTATGAAACAAGTGTTATATTTAAATCAATAATCCCTCTAAACTGTTTTGTTTCTTTTTTTGTCGATGTGGAGGATATAAGTAGTCTACTCTTTACATATTTGTAACAAAGTATTACATAATTTTATGATTAACGCGTTAAACTCGCGCGCCACGTAGAACCTATTTTCATTTTACACCGTATGATTAAAATTATTCACGATTTTTTTTAAATGTATTTTCCATTCAAATCAATCATAATATTAGTTTTTATATTTGTACATCAGGTTTCGCTTGTCTTATACTACTAATACTGATTAAAGAAGATCCTTTATAGAAATCGGCGTCGGCCCTTTGAAATAACAACTTGTGCCGATTAAGAAGCAATATCTTTTAAACATGGTTTGTATGTTTCGCTTTGGATTAGACTACGCTTCATTGGTTACAGTTGACTCTTTGTATTTTTAAATTCTTATATCAAATTACGCGATATTTTGATTTAAGATGACTTTGGTTGTTATACAATTTAATTTTAATACTTTTAAGAGAAGATTTCAAAGAAAGATAGTTATTTTTAAATATTTTAGAAAATTTAAATATTTGGGATTCTACCGAATTCCACATGTTCGTCTAACCTGATTTTCTTTAAGATTTCTTTATATTTGTATATAATGATATGATTATATTTACTATATAAACCACTACAACTCTTTTTAACAATAATTCTACTCCTGTGTGCAACGTATGTATGTGTATATGTAGAAATTGTGTTTGCGTGTATGCAATAATTTGCATGTTATTGAACAACTATATTACTGTATTAAAGTCCGTACTGGCGAGTCGAGTTCCGTAGTTCGTGACCGTCAAAGATGTTTAAATTGTGCTTCCTCGCGTACTCGTTGATAATCATCTTTCCTGTGGACAAATATCTTGTATTATGAACATTCGCATTGCATCTTATAGATATAATAAAATGGTTACAAGTTAAAATGTAGGTTAAAGAATTAAATGAAAATTAAAGTCTCGTGTTGTTGCTGTGGTGATTTTTAAGTAGTATAGTAGAAATGTTTTAAAATATTAAAGCCAGAATTTTTATGTAGTTAGAAAAGTATAGTATATGTTGAAAAAGCCTTAAATATTACTCATTTATCAATGCATAAAACGGATACTGTTTTGTGCTGTCCTAAATAGTTCTTTCTTTCAATTTTTTTTACTGTCATTTTAATTTAATTGAATTGTATTTTGTTGTAATAAATTCTCAAATAATAAGTAAATTTTAAAAATCTTTAATAATATTATGTTACATTTCTGCCCTTCTTAGATTAAGTTGTTTCGTGAAAAATATTTAGTTTCAAATACAGTCTTTGTTTAATAGTAACATAAAATAATCAATAATCATAGGACATAAACTTGAAAAAATATTTGTTTAGTAACTAAATAACAAATCATGTTGCTCTTTAAAGAAATATTTATGTTAACGACGAAAGCGATATTCAAGTGTACCAAGAAATGCGGCTTATTTGCTCACGAAGACGCGTGGGCCATTTATAGCCTTGACTATAAAATAATTTAATAAAGATTTTTATTACTGTAAATTTTATAGTCAAACTAGCTTTCGATCCGCATGACATTATGTATCGGTATGTTATTATGTAAATATTTAATATAGGTATGTTAATATATATTTTATTTGTTGTTTAATTAAATAATTATAAAAGTATTTTTGAAGTTACGAAATTATAATTTGGACTTTTTCACTTGGTGATTTTTCATCATCGTGTTGTAGACAAAAAAACGTTTGTATAATACCTACTATAAACATTTCAATATTATCTAAATGTTAGCTTTTAGAACTTCGAAAGTTAATTTGTATTTTTCTATATGAAATTAAATAATAAAAATGTATATTTTTATACACTTTCTAATAATATAAATAACGAAAAAAAAACGATTCAGCAGGTTCAGACTGGAAATTGGCAGTATAATAAGTTTCGAGGAAAAACTGAATAATTATTTTTTTTCCAATATAAGTCCTTAAGCTATTAAGCGTTTTCAAATGGAATATAAAGATAACTAATAATCAGATCAACTCAACACTTACTGTACGCATGAAAAGTAATTTCAACGCGTTCTTATTACAAACTATAATTAAAACAATCGTGCTAAATGATAATGAATACTTGTTGACAGCTTACATTTTTTACTTGCAATCACGTTGAACATGCAACACACTTTTTTCCTGATATATTATTACTATTCAATACACATAATTAAATTGATGCCATCATAGTTGCAGACTTGCGAAGTGCATGAGAGAACTTAGTGGATAGATCTAAAAACGCGACTCTTGTTCTGCTCAGTTGGTTAGATAGAGAAAACTTCGTTTTCAAACGTAATTCAAACATTAAATTAATTTGGGAAGTCAAGAGATAGAAAACGAAAATAATTTAAATATATTTTAAGTGAAATTCTCAACAAATGCGTTAACAGTCTGAACCAGCCCTACTGAGTCTAGAAAAACCTAAATATTGAAATAAATACAGTGTTTTTAGATAAGGCACGACGTTGAGTACCTACTACTTCATAAATGTCAGCTATCTTTAGAACTAAAACAATGTCTTCTTATTAGAATGACAAAAAAATATTTGTGCTTTTCTGTTTTTATATAAATAGTACTTCAAATCACTTTTACTATGATAATAACAATTAACTCTCTTGATTTATTAATTATTTATGAAACACAAAGTTTAAAGCATACATAATAAAAAATACATCAAAATAAATAGGTACATAACCTTAAATCAGTAACCTACAGTGTGGGTTTTTATTGAATTCAAATTAAAGAAATATATTTAAATTATTTTCAAATTAAAAAAAATGTGGGGCCGATTTTTGTTACAAAACCAAACGTTAAATATGCTAGTTTTTTTAGTCATTTAATATTTCTTTAAGCAAAAAAAATACAAAGCAAAAAAAAGTCAAACTTAAACTATGATTTTTTAACAGCAAGTAATGATCGCAAAATTAGTCGTAACCATACAGTATTTATACTTTCTTTACTACATTTTAACTTGTATTTATGAGACAAATTATAATAGCGCAGAGTAACAAAATATTAATTTCGCATTACTGAATAATTTATAATGAGGTTGTGTTTTAATTATTTTACTTGTAAACTTTATTGTACAACAAATACACAAAAAATAAAATCGATAAAATGAAAAATGTACTATTTTTATATCAGACATATATTTTTAATGAATATTTACTAAATATTCTTAAAATTCAATAAAACTAAGCAACCGACATTTATAAATTTATGAATTGATATTTTTTAATGAGTACAGCAGCAACATAGGAATCACTAATAAGTAATACATATATGAATATATTAATATTAAAATATGACGCGTGAGTAAACTAAAACACTACCTCATTAGAATAAATAAAGAAAAAATGACATTGTTCGCATTAGCGTAAAGTAAAAATAGTTCCTACCGGGAACCGGTGATAAATTGTTTAATGTTAAAGAAATTAAGCATTTAACCTCTTATTTCAAATAAAATTATATTACTTCATTGTTCATTATAGTTTACTGGAATCCTGTTAACTCAAACTGTAAGCTTACCTTTGTGTATCTTTGGACTATTAAGGAATTACTTAAAACACTACTATTTCTAAAGTTAAAATAGATAGTTTAACTTACCTTCGTCTATCTTTCTTGAAGCTTCCTCCAGGTCGCTGCCAGCGTAGTTGAGGATCACTAGGACTAAGGGCATCATCTCCCAGGAGTAGTGAAATTTTTCTAATAGCTTATGGCAATTTTCGACTAAAGATTCCAGTGATACCGCTGAAAATAAGAAAATAATTTTATAAATAAATTAAGACATTTAATTTTAACTTAAACTTTAAATAAGGAAATTAACAGATTTTTTAACTTTTACTGTTTTTCTATCTATAGATGCTTATAATAAATCTGTAACTCATCAAGATTTTTTTTTTAAATTTAAAAAAAATCTTAAAGTGGACGTTTTTTTAATGTAACAGGGCCCAAACATTTTATTTTTTAGTGCTCAATATCGTCTTAAAAGTGTAAATGTTATTAGAACAATATAATTTAAGTGGGCGTAGTTGTTCATACGTCAAGACAACACCATGTGAAGATGCAGTCGTAGTTCAGCAGAAATGTAGATATACCATACCCAAAACAATTAAGGTATGGTATGTACATATTTTGAATAATACGTTCAATTCATAAGGAAAAAAATATATATTTAAAACATTAACAGAGAACATATACAGTTGAAATTCGCCAATCAACACAGAATGCCTCAAATTCCGCGGAAAGTCGGGAACTTACGTGTGTTGATGGGTACGGTAGTGTAGGATATAGCGTGAAGCTGAATAGAACATTGGCGAGGAAATGAAAAAAAATAATGTTCACGAGTAGGAATCAAACCCACACATGTACCCCTGGTACAAGTAAAACAATAAGAACTATGTCAGATTAAATTTATTTTTGTTTCAATGATTCATTTAATCAATTTTAAAACCTTTCAATAGATAAAGAAAAAAATATACCTAATTTTTAAATATACAGCTTTTTATACAAGCTAATTATATTTTAATTAGCTTGTATAAAAAACTGCCTACGTACATAAAATATCTATATAAAATGCAAGTGTTACATTTAGTCTGGATAACAGTACCTAGAATAAATGAATCACCTATTATTCTCAGAACATACTTGAGAAGTTGATTAAGTTTAGTGCACGTTTGTTTATATACAATTCAGTTAATAAAGTGTCGGCTGCTTTGTAATAAAATCTGTCGTCTCTATACTTAATATTTTTGCTTCATACTTTCAACGCAGTGTGGCTAGTATTATTGAGTATTAAGTATATAATTTTTTTTATAGCTTCACGCTGTATCCCGCAAAAGGCGGGATAGGCAGAGGGAACCCGGGAACCTAGTGTCAAGGCACTCCGTTCCACTGTCGTTCACCACTTTCCGCCGAATTTGGGGCATTGCGTGTTGAGTGGCGGGACTCAACGCCGCGCTTTTGCCTTATTAACAGAGCGAAGAAATGAAAACATTAAATACTTAAATTGAAAATATTAAATATTTCATTTCCTCGACTGGGGATCGAAACCAGAACCTGTCGGCTACAGGCAACGCTGGTGCCGTTGCGCCACGAACATTTTATTTTATTTCTTAGTAGTGGGCCTATATGATCAAAATAGACGTCTTTTGTTTTTGAATAACTTGGCCATTTGTGAGTTAAAAAGTATGAAATGAAATACATAATAGGCAGTCTATGGATAGTGATGGTGAGAAAAAGCATTCTTAATTTATCACAATATTCATTTTATTAATTATAGTAAATAATAAGTCAAAAATGTTAATTCATTATATAATAATAGGTTTTTATTGTCATGACTCTTTAAAATGGAATTTAAAATGCACGAAAGAAACTTGAACCTGAATCCGCCTGTTAGAGAGGTAGAGTACAAAATAAGACATCCTATTTTCTATTTTTTTGTTTATTAACAAACATGACTAATTATAATATCCTATACAATACAAAACAAAGATGGCGGCACGCTATACAATATTAGTATTATAGTTTTTTATCATAATTTATGTGCATAAATATTATTCTTCTCTATATTAAAAAAGGATTTAAAACTTACTTAATTAATTTTAATTTAACATTATTCAGTGGCAAACAGTAGTAGGCGCTCATCTTACAATTTTTTTATCAAACTATTTTCAAGAAAACAAATGACGCTCCCGCCATTTTATTTTTTACTTTTTTGCCTTAGAATACATACACTTTGACTGTCAGTAACACATACAGTCAATATTCGAAATTAAATAATTAAAAATATTTATTAGTTTTTTATTTGTTTGAAATGTTATGTGCTTTAGTAATGTATGCACCATATAAAACTATGGTATCTATCATAAATAATATATTCATATATTATTAAAAAAAAATATTTTATTATAACAGTGTATTTTATAATTTAAAAAGAATAATTAAAACATAATTTACATATTTTACTACTGGAAAACCACTAGCATCACAAGATCCTGAATAAAAATTAATAGATAGAGAAGGCAGATGACTGGTGTGACAAAAGAAGCATTATTATAGTTCCAAAAGTCATAGATATGATTTTCAAAAATTAATTAGTACGCTTCAGTAACAATTAATTATTTGGTTAAGTGTAGTTTAAAAAAACAAAGCGATTATAAGTATAATTGTGATTAATGTATTTGAAACTGTTAATATAAGCGCATCCATTCCACATTCCATTGTATAATTTAAAATAAATCATTTATAAGTTTAGAATACATTATAAATAATGTAAATAAGAATAATATTATGGCATACATGCTATACAGAAGTAAATATAATTATTAAGTGTGAATAAATGCATTATTTTTATGACATATGTAGGTATGTGATTTAATTTATAAAAGATAATTAAATTATTATTGTATGTAGAATATCTGCCGCCATTTTGTTTAATATTTAATGACATAATGTTTATATGTATATATTATAAATAAGAAATAAAAGAGCGCGAAATTAGAATTCTGTATGTAAATATGATAAGCCAGCAAGAGCAGATAGAGTTAATATCGAGATGATCAAATATGGTGGTCCACGTCTTGGACCTGTTCTGGTTCTGAAAGACCCAGACGACTAGCAAGGTGCGGTCATAAGTATAGGGCTATCAGTGTGAATAGCTTGGGTAATAAAGTTCATGCCAAATTATTAGGAAAAATGACGGCCATAAGCCCAAAAATTTTCTGAGCTTTTGTGGACTTAGAAAAGACCTTTGACTGTATGCAAATGATGCAGTGCTTGTTACATAATCAAAAAGTAAATTACAGACATTGGTTACCACTCTGAAAACAGGGTGTGCAAATAATGGCCTAAATCTGAATACGAATAAGAAAAGAAATGAAAAAAAAGGAAGGATGGAAGATCAGTTTAAACGATATTAGAACAAGTTAATAAGGTAGTATATCTGGGAAGTATGTTTAGTAGAGAAGATACGTTGTGGAATGAATGCGGAAAGGCGTATTGCTACCGGTAAGAGAGCTAAGGGTGCCTTAGCTGCATTGCTGAGACTGCGAAACGTCAACTCATCTGCACCGTAGCGTTTGGCGCTCGGTTCTCTCTGCCTACCCCACTAGAGCTACGTTGAAATATATATAGCATTTTAATAAATGCAAGAAAAAAAAACGATTGTTCTAAAAACAAACAAAAAATTACTTATTTCTATGAAATTATCTACAGTGCCTGACCTATGTACTTAATAAAATAATACTTAAATATGAAATAAATAAATATAAAATATATAACATAATATTGAATATTTTTTTATCTATTTTCCATATTTACGACCAATTGCTTCAAGTGAAGTACGGGCCGGGTATACAAGTATTAGGTGCATTTAAAAAATATGCGGGTTGTACTTTTTAGTTTGAACATTAACTAAGAGGTATATTAATGTTTTGTTGTAGGTACCATAGGTATATTTCATTATATAGTGCCATCGATTGCGCAGTCCCTACGTTTTCAATACATAACAGTAAATAGAAATATTTGAATCACGCTTTTTCTCGTATATAGGTTTTAACTTATCGCGCGAATCATAGCTTAGTTTCTAAATTTAAAATCGTATTTCGTTTTACCAGAGGGATTAAATGGAAACAAAATAAATTTTAAATATTCAAGCTCGTAAAATTAGTTTTACATCAAAAAAATATTGATTTTCACGATTAATATTAAACACTTCGAAAGAAACTATTTAACAAAATTAATCGCATTTCTAAAATACTAAACATAAGATATGTTCAATCATCAATCCGGCCTATGTTTTAAATTTAAATTTCGTTTACACTCAAACAACGCTCTTTAAGATATTAGACAAACGGCAGCCATTTTATATGTATAGCTACAGCAATCAAATTACCTATAGTACTGAACAGGTTATAAAGCAAAAGTCGCAATGCGCCACTTCCCCCGTTTCTGTTCGTTTTACTACTTGGTTTAATGCTCATCTAGGGTCAGAC
>JAYDZJ010000084.1:5748380-5758562 GCA_034509065.1 Eueides lybia
GCTGCGCAAAAATTTCAATTATCTTTATTACAGACGGGAAGACTATTGAAAGACTTGCCCTTTTTATTGGTTTTTACATCAAATAAAAGATTAAGATATATTTTTAATTATTTTTGGAGATCCTCGTGGTGTAGGCACTGGAATGCTGTCAGAAATGCGATTTTAAATATTAACATTTTCTTGCTTTGGTAGAGAGGAGAGGGGCGGCGTAGAATTCAGCAGAAAGTGGAGAACGAAAGTGTTTTCATAGGGAATGAAATGTAATTAATACTAGGTGGACGGGGTACCTTTACTTACTCTGCTAATTGCTTACAGTTTGAAGCTACAAAACATATTTTTAATAAGACATACATATTGAAAATTATATTTTACAAATATATAATATAAACTTACTAATACTTTACTAATCAATGAACGGGTTACTAATCAATAAAAAGTTTCAAAACAGTTTAATCTCTCTCAATTTTTTTTGTAATCTTGTTGTGATAAAATATGATTTTAAAAGTTTTAAAACAAACAAACTTAACCAAATCGAACGCGTGAATTGAATATTGTACGTATTTAAAATCTGAAGTTTCGAAACCTTTGCAGTACTCCGTGGTCACGAGTAGACAGAGGTTGCATCCGTCTGTTAGTCTATTATTATTTCACGAAATAATAATTATATCAACTGACAGACTGATGCCACCTCAGACCCGTGACTGCTAAAATGAAACAATCACAAAAATAAAACATTATATTATATATTTTGACATTGGTTTTCACAATATTTTCAAAATTTTAAAATAGGTATATTTAATCTAAGAATAAAATACTAATATGAAAAAATACTATAATTTTGGAGATCCTCGTGGTGTAGGCACTGGAATGCTGTCAGAAATGCGATTTTAAATATTAACATTTTCTTGCTTTGGTAGAGAGGAGAGGGGCGGCGTAGAATTCAGCAGAAAGTGGAGAACGAAAGTGTTTTCATAGGGAATGAAATGTAATTAATACTAGGTGGACGGGGTACCTTTACTTACTCTGCTAATTGCTTACAGTTTGAAGCTACAAAACATATTTTTAATAAGACATACATATTGAAAATTATATTTTACAAATATATAATATAAACTTACTAATACTTTACTAATCAATGAACGGGTTACTAATCAATAAAAAGTTTCAAAACAGTTTAATCTCTCTCAATTTTTTTTGTAATCTTGTTGTGATAAAATATGATTTTAAAAGTTTTAAAACAAACAAACTTAACCAAATCGAACGCGTGAATTGAATATTGTACGTATTTAAAATCTGAAGTTTCGAAACCTTTGCAGTACTCCGTGGTCACGAGTAGACAGAGGTTGCATCCGTCTGTTAGTCTATTATTATTTCACGAAATAATAATTATATCAACTGACAGACTGATGCCACCTCAGACCCGTGACTGCTAAAATGAAACAATCACAAAAATAAAACATTATATTATATATTTTGACATTGGTTTTCACAATATTTTCAAAATTTTAAAATAGGTATATTTAATCTAAGAATAAAATACTAATATGAAAAAATACTATAATAAAATAAAATAGATAAAAGAATAGAAAACTTTGAAAAAGTTTCAGAGAATTCCTATTATACCTACATTTTATGTGTGTTTCGTAACTAACAGTTATATTACCGGTCACTAGCTAATGGACTCTAGCATATGAGATGCGTGTAAATATTTTATTTATACCATCTACTACCAAAATTATTACGTATGTAATTAAATTTTGTACTTTTACCTTATACTGACAAGAATAGTATAGTATTGAGGGGTGTCATGGCGCAGGGGCACAAGCGTGTGATTGTAAATGTGATAGGTTATGGGTTCAAAATATATAAGAACTAGTTGTGATCCGGGACTTCGTCCGCTTTTACTATTTTGGTCATAGTAACTTACACATAAAAGATAGATATATGCTGTCGCGGACTTTTATTTAGAATTATTTAAGATAAATAATCCTATAGTAATTATCTTTGTAACTGCAACGATAAAAAAAGTTTTTTTAAAATCGGTTTTCCCATCTTCGAGTAATCTGAGGAACATATGTATTGAGAACCTCCTCCTTTTTTGCAGTCGATTAATAATTTCGGTTCGTTATTATACGAAAAAACCGCATCTATGTCTTTCTAATTTAAGGGTTGCCCCCGATTTCTCCAGGATTCCATCATCAGATCCTGATCTCCTTACCATAGGAACAATTGTGAAATATACCCTCTCGAAAAAAAAAGAATTTTGAAAATCGGTCCACCCATCTTCGAGTAATCGGGGAACATACATAAAAGAACCTCCTTTTTTATGTCGGTTAAAATCCCTATAAATTTTAACTTATTATGTGATTCTGATATCAAAGCTATGTTACTGCATAGTATCATGAAAATCCGTTCAGTAGTTTCAGCGTGAAAGAGTAACAAACAAACACACATCCATACAAACTTTAGGATTTATAATATTAATAAGATTTCAAATAAAATACATAATACAAAAAAATATATATTGTATAAGAAAATCTAAGTGAAATTAGGAACTATCACTTTTTTATGCTTACCAGTCAACTGTTGAAGAGGCCTGTCTCGTGGCCATAAGCGTGTGACTAACCGACAGGTTGTAGTTTCCATCCCCACTCAAAGAAATGAAATATTTAATTTCTCAGTTTAAATATTTAATATTTCATTTCTTTGCTCTGGTACAAGGCAAAACGCGGCGTTGAGTTCCGCCACTCAACACGCAATGCCTCAAATTGGCCGTAAAGTGGGGAATTGAAGTAGAACGGAGTGTCTTAACACTAGGTTCCCAAGTTCCCTCTGCGTTCCTGAAGCTGAGTGAGTGAGTGACTATCGAAAATATTTGCTCTACTTCGGTCAAAATAATAATGAATACTGGTTTATTTACTTAATTTTCTCTATAGTCAATATTTGCTAGGAAAATTTCAGTGCTACCATAACATGTTTGGTACATGATACATTTATGATCGACCTCGACCTTTGCGGTAGCTATCTATGTCAAATATATACGAGCAACGATATTCCGGTGATTAATGAGTTTTGTGGATTCCCTATATACATTTTATCATATATAATTACATATTATATTAATGATAGTATATAAAGCGTATGGATATAATTTTTAACTTCGGAATACAAGAAAAAAGAGAAAAGTCAACGTAGGGCACGTAGGCCTATTACCCCAAAAAAAAGCTAGGTCAAAGTTACTAATGTTATTTATTAATTTATGTCTAAATAGACATAAATATAATTAAGAATTGTATTGAGTTAAGATATTTGTTTAGTAGAGAATTCTTTAGTACTTTCAATAGCATTAAATAAGGATACGTAATCATATTATAAAATAATTTCATAGACGTCTCTTTGCCTGTATTATAGATAAATAAACTTTGCTAATAATTACTAGGCTTTACATTAAGCTTTTTTCATATTTTTTAAACTTCACGCTGTATTACGGGAATAGCAGATTAGGAACCTGATGCTAAGACACTTCCATTCATCATTTTCCACCAAAACTTTAAAAAGTGCGTGTTAAGACGTTGAGCTCAATGTCATTAAATATTTTATTCCTCTACGCACGCTTTTGGCCCTACGATTTCTAAGGGACCACACGCGCTCTACTACATAAAATATAAATACCACAGGGTCGTTTCCACTGGACAATGAATGGTGTCGGTCTAGAATTCAACCATTTGTTCGGTTTCGGCGTTTTGGACGCGGGCGCCATGACTGCGCTAGCTGCGAACTGG
Source organism: Eueides lybia (assembly GCA_034509065.1). Classification (NCBI taxonomy): domain Eukaryota; kingdom Metazoa; phylum Arthropoda; class Insecta; order Lepidoptera; family Nymphalidae; genus Eueides; species Eueides lybia. The sequence goes on from JAYDZJ010000084.1 coordinate 5,752,163, forward strand.
CGCTCTGTGCCGCCAAGATATCACTGTGAAGCTGGATCTGTTAATACACATACGTAAGTTAAAGTTAAAATATTCTTTAATTTAAAAAATACAAAATAATTAATCAAATAGATACAAAAGTACCTCTACCTATTTTGCTATCGATTTCTGAGTCATTATTCAATAATTTTAAAGCGTATTTATAACACAATTTGAATTACAATGCATTGTATATAGAGCAATAAAACAAAGTTTGATGTGCACTAAGTGACGCCTTCTTTGAAAACTTCAAAGAGTAGCTAGTTACTAAATATTCCTTATACATATAATAGATTTCACTTTATTTTATTTTTATAAATAATTTACGCTCAAGAGGACGTATTTTAAAAAAAACGGTGTTCACAATTGCATTATTCAGATTGCGTCTTACGATCAAGAAGACTTGCGAAAATATTTCTATATTTTTTTTTCTCAAAGTGGAAATTATAAAAAAGAAACACTTGTTAATTTCGTTAATAAGGCCTTGTATAGGAGTGTTGTTTTTAGTTTTAATGAATGAGTGTTTTAAGCGCAAAACCTTGTTAAAACACGCTCATATGTGATCGTAACAAGAAGGCTTTCTAGGAAATTTAATTAGGGTACACTCATAAAACTTTTAAGAGTATATGAGGGAGTTTATGTAATTTTTATAATTACCTTCTCAAAGACAATTTCAATTTTATTCACCATCGTTAATGTTAAAAATATTATAAATGAAATGCATATTTTTATTGGCCCGGTTATGGTATTTAATTATCAGTTACAAGCTACATATCTAATTCTATTTTTTTTGTATCGCTTTATAAGCCAGATTTGGGTGGCGAAACTTTTTTGATACTTTGTTTTAAAAAAAAATGTCATTTTTGATAATGCAATCAGTTTCAATGTTATTGCAGTCTTTAATGTAATAGAAAATATTTTAAATAAACTAAAGTTACTAGGCGGCTAGCTCTAAATCACTAAATACATTATGTAAAAACAAAAAAATACTACATATTAAAACTAGGTAGCGTCAGGTTGAGGATTATATTCCCACGAATTAAGAATAAATACGTTAATAAAGCGAAGGCAGAAAATCAACCAATAACACCACTTAACACGATATGCCTCAAAGGATATTGCGTGTTGAGTAGTGGTTCTTAATGATACTTCTTCTTCACGATACAAATTCAGTAATGTATCTTATAGTGTACGGAGTATAGAGCAGCAGGTTTTCTTAAATTATGGCTAAGAACATTCTTGATTGTCACTTTTCAATTAAAATCGTTACGTCCATTTGGGAACTAGGATGTAAATAGACATATAAACACAAAATTTGTTATCCTTTTATATTCTTTCATCGGGAATTAATAAATAAATTAAATTCTATTAAACCCTCAGTGAAATCCCACAACAAGGCAGCGTAACGCTGCAGATATCGAGCACGGCGTGCGCTGGGACGGCCAGCGAGGTGCGCTACCTCGAGCACGTGCAGGCCGTAGTCAGCGCCAACGCTTCGCGACGTGGCGACCTCGAGTTCTTCTTAACTAGTCCTATGGGGACCAGGTAAATACTTACTTATCTAGTTTATTCGTTTTTTGGGGCTACACTGACTGAAAATTAAAAAAAAAAGAAATTTGGGAAAATTTAATTTTTTTTCTTGCATGTTGAGTGGCAGCAGTGTCGACATTTGTCTTGACACTATAAGAAAAGTAATTCATCCTCTCTAGTGGGAATGAAACATCGAAGTAGTGGGGTTTAATCTCACAAGGGTACTGTAAACGCGGCGGTTGTGGTACAGTCAGTACGTTGTACCACTACGGTCTTTTCTTTCTCTTTATATTAAACAATCACAGTAAAAATCCTTTGTGACGCATTGTCACGTAAATATATATACAATATAAGCACCACAGCATGGCAACGCAAACTTGAGCGGCACAAGCGTTGCCTGTAACCGACAGATTCTGGGTTCGATCCCCAGTCAAGGAAATGAAATATTTAATATTTCAATTTAAATATGTAATGTCTTAACATTAGGTTCCCGGGTTTCCTCTGCCTACCCTGCCTTGTGAGGGATACAGCTTGAAACTAAAAAAAAAGGAAAAAAAAAAACAATTATACTTACTTATAAGTTAACGGTTAGCAGTGTTTTTGCAACCTTTTATTGGACTTATCGAAATAGGGAAAAATATTGCAATATTATGATCGTTATCGTTTTTCTAGATGTAGCGTATAGTGATAACGAAATTTCGATCGATCATTTTTTCTTGAATTTGACGCTTTGAGCAAAGATATTGATATCACTTTCCAATATAATTTATTAAGAGATTATTTATGAAAATGTTATTGTATATTCAGAATCCGGTTTGTCTTCATTTTACAACATCGTATTTCAAGTAATTTAATGATTTTTCAACAAAGTATTTCCTGTTCATTATATATTTCTAGATATATGTGTAGGTATTAACTTCACAGGAATGTGCTATCTCTGCCTCTATATAGTCTTCTTTTTTGTTTATAACGTAAAAGTGATCACTCAAACATTTACAAATACTTGCAATCGCTACACGAGTATTTTTTTATAATAGTATTAATTTGCGTGATCACTACCGAAATTTCCTTTCCCCCCAAGCTAAACCTCTAATTCCCAATTGCCAACTAGTGGGATGGTTAACTTTCTCTTATAATAACTGTCCAGTATACCTAAAGATTCAAAATTACATTGAATCTTAAAATACGTGATTAACCGTTAATAACCTTTCTGCGAATGATATATGTAAATCTTTTCCAGTCTTGTCTTGTTTGTCTGTAAATTACATTACGCAGTTCGTACAACTCCGCTAACGCAACCACAAGCTGACCCAAAACCCTTACCCTTAGCCTAATTTAAATTAAACATACTGAAGTTAAATTGGTCGTCTTCATTTATGTATTTGTTAAAGAACTTAGTAAATAATTTGTTATAATTTATTATTTTATTGTTTTATGTTAAATCATCCTACTAATCCCACTATTACTATCCTACTTCCTACTAATATTACGCATTTATAAATGCGAAAGTTTGGATATATGTATGGATGTTTGTTACTCTTTCACGCAAATACTACTGAACCGATTACGATGAAATTTGGTATGTAGGTAGTTGAAGGCTCAGAATAACACATAGGCTAATCCCTACCACAGTATAAATTATTATATATATTGTACTCTACGGCTTCGTTACGGCGACATTATAATTTTTTCAATTTATTACAAATGTAATTATAAAAATATTTTCAAAAGATTTTTATAAGTAGATATGTAAAAAAATATTAAATTATTAAAAGATATTCTTTTCTTCCCAGAATTTGAATAAATATCTTTAAAAACTTGTATTATTCTCAACATTATAATATTGCTATATAGATTAACACATACCTACATAATGACTGTATATGTATGTTAAATATTACGTATATTACAATGTTTCGCTTAAATGGGTACCAAGGTTTATTGCTACAGTAAATTTATTTACTTTTACATACTTTCTTATTCTATAAAATATCAAATCATGTTAAAAATACTAATTCAATTAAACAAACTCAATAGTACTTAATTACTTTTTATAATGTAAAAGTAGCTGAATAGAAACTGAATATTTATGTGCTCATTTTCTTACAGTTCGCTAATTTATTTGAACAAGTTTTAATTATGTGATGTAATATTCAAATTTCTAATTCTTTTCAAATCAGCATTTACAAAGGCTTAGGACTTTTAGTTCAATAAACGGTATTGAAAATGGAAAAAATAATAATACACGGTTTATGGTGAAATTAAAAAAGCCTAATAATTGTATTAGAATGTATCATAAAAGTGTTTATGTCCGTGATAATAAGCAAGGCAAAGAGCCAAGCAAATGGTTTTTTATTTAAAAGATTGGTCCTGGCCGATACTTTGTAGTAAGCCAACCCTAAAGTTTTATTTCATTGATCAACCTCCTTTTTCGTGTTGTCTACACATTCACACATATAATCACACATGAAAACGAAAAAGCACACAGACGTATATAAAATACAAAAAATGCGTTAAATATTATTTTTTTTTAATTTCAGGTCTATGATTCTAAGTCGACGCGCCAACGACGATGACAGCCGCGACGGTTTTACAAAATGGCCGTTCATGACGACGCACACGTGGGGCGAGTACCCGCAAGGCACTTGGACGTTAGAAGTAGGTTGTTTTTATTAGCTTCACATATTGCACACTAGGTTATTAAGCTCTTTTTATCTACTCGACGGTAGGTAAAAAGTGTGACGGTAGTGTTAAGACACTCCGTTCATTTCCCTACTTTCTGCTGATTTTCAGGTATTGCTTGTTGATGGAAATCAACTCCGCGCATATCTTTGTTGTCAGGGTGAAGAGAGAAAATATTTAATATTTCTTTGTCCACGAGTAGAATCGAAACCATAGCCTGTCGCGTTTAGAGTAGCACGCTTAAGTCCCTGCGCCACAACAGGCGTCTATAAGGTGTAGTTATTATTTAGTTTCGTGTTTTTCTTATCTTTTTGTATACGCGACCCCTTTACTACTACTGAATGACAGAAAGAAGTAGGCTACCACTACCGGGAAACTATACGGGAAAGAGGCGTGATTTATATGTATGTACCTATAAATAAACAAACACATCCTTCTCACTAATATTGTATTTTATTGTATTGTAGTGTTCTTGTCATTTCTCTTTTGCCGTCGATCACCTGAATAAGGCTTCGCCACTCCCATAGGACAGCTTCGATACCCCGCTAGGGGTATCGAAGCACATTGAAAAATACTGCTACGTGAAATACGAACTAACATTATTTAAAACTATTCTGTTATTTATAAATATTTAACTATTAATACTTAATTTTAAAAAAATAAATCTAGAGGTAAATTAATTTTACTCGATAATTAATATTTTTATTAACTTTTTGCAATAGACCATGCAGTATTTTTTTAATGATCGTTGTATTTATAGAACGATTGATTGTCAATTAGACATATACATTGTCTACATAGGTGCGTAATTATGGGCATGCAAATGTCAAGCTGACCGAAAAAAATGAAATTATATCCATATATTATCAACAAACAATAAAAAATAAGAAATAATATAAATTCACTCTTACTCTTCTCTACTTAGCTTCACTGTATCCCGTACATGGCAGGATAGGCAGAGGGAACTTGGGAACCTAGTATTAAGACACTCCGTTCGACTTGCCGTTTCCCACATTCTTATCGTTTCACTTTTGATATTAAAAATTGTTTTAAATTCTTATTTCGAAATGTCATACGTCATCCTAAGAAAGTTTCGGGTTTTTTTAATTATCACCCGAAAGCTATCATTTTGTATTGGCGATAATATAGCGTCAAGACACTGGTTCTGACTTGTGGCCTGGATTTAAAATTTTCTTTAACAAGTCTATTTGTGTAAGTTCTTTTTTATTTATAAGATAATTTTTTTCTAGTAAAATTTCCGGGTCAGTCTTGATATTAAGTGTCTTGAATACAGCGTGAAGCCAAAAAAGTGTTCTCAATTGATTGCATAGTATTAAAATGTAAGGAGGCCTGTCGTAACGCAGCGGCACAGGAGTGTGGCTGTAACCGATAGGTTCTGGGTTCGATCGCCAGTCGAGGAAATGAAATATTTAATATTTTCAATTTAGATATTTAATGTTTCATTTCTTCGCTCTGGTAATAAGGCAAAGCGCGGCGTTGAGTTCCGCTACTCAACACATGCAATGCCTAAAATTTGGCGGAAAGTGGAGAACGAAAGTGGAAAGGAGTGTCTTTACACTAGGTTTCCAAGTTCCCTCTGCCTACCCTGCCATGTGTGAGATACAGCGTGAAGCTGAGTATATTAAAATGTATATGTAGTAACGGTTCTACAATGACACCCTGTTGGCTTGCTTATACAATTATTTTTCCTAAATTCTTTCGCATACTACAGCTTTAAATACATTGCTATATAAGCTCGGTCACTGCAGGCGCGGTTCTCCAGTGAGGGCGGCGGCGCGCCCACAGCGGGGTGGGTGCGCGGCTGGGCGCTGGTACTGCACGGAACCCGCGCCCCGCCCTACGCGCAGCTACAGCCACAGGACCCTCACTCCAAGCTCGCAGTGGTGAAGAAGGCCCATGAGGATAACTATGTCGACCACTAGCTCTTTTCCTCTCTGTCTGTTAACCAATTCATGAATATTGGATCTCTGGTTATTTTTTGGTTTTGTGCTTACAAAACATTTGATTTATACGTACATAAATCTATAAAGATACTTGCAAATTTTAATTTTCACTCATAGTAAAGATTAAGGAAAATTATTATTCAAAAAATGTATTCTTTTTTAAGTTATGCTAAAATATATGTGGATATGTAAAATGTCATATTTAT
>JAYDZJ010000084.1:6157597-6168281 GCA_034509065.1 Eueides lybia
AAACTTTGCAGTAATATAGCTTTGATATCAGAATAACATAATAAGTTAAAATTTATAGAGATTTTAACCGACATAAATAATTAGGTTTTTTATGTATGTTCCCCGATTACTCGAAGATGGGTGGACCGATTTTCAAAATACTTTTTTTTTTTCGAGAGGGTATATTCCACAATTGGTCCCATGTGAGGAGATCAGGATCTGATGATGGAATCCTGGAGAAATCGAGAGCAACCCTCAAATTTGAAAGGCACAGATACGGTTTTTTTCGTATAATAACGCAATTGGGAGATCTGTATCTGACTATCATCTCATTTAATTTGAATTTGAATTTGAATTTGAATTTATGTGTGAATCACTATGATTAAAATAGTGAACGCGGACGAAGTCGCGGGTAACAGCTAGTAGATTAATATGTGATTACTTATTAATAATTACCTAATTTATAAATTATTTCCTTGCAATAAAACATGTTAGTGCAAGAAATAAGTAATTATGTGTTCATTTGACTACTTATACTTAAAATCAAATGCAGTAGTAGTAATTAAATGTGTATTGAAAACAATAATATTATGTATGTTTAATTTAATTATATGTTTGGATTTATCATTTGATAGTCTTGTAATAGCTAGTGAAAGCATCAAATGGAAATAATTGCAGTGTAAAGTGGACCAAGTATTTTACTACAAAAAAATTAAATTATTTAAACTATGTCATATTTAATTATTGCTTATTTATAATTAATTATTATTCTACCATAAATATAATAAGATAATTAAATTAATAACGAATTAGATAAATAAAAGGATTTAACTGTTTGTGCAACTCGTTAGCGAGCGCTGGCTGCGATGAAGCAATTTCCGCAGCTAAAACTATGAGTCGGTGTTTGTTTATCGCTCCCCGATATAGCGTTTTTTCACTACTTCAATACCATTATGATCTGCCGCTCATGGGGTGTAACGTGTTTTAATTTTAGCTATGCATACATGGTCGTTTACTTATATCCTTTTTGAATCAAATGAAATTGTTTCATATTTTTTTCTAATTTCGTATATTTTATGTGTCCTCCGACTAACCATGCAGGAACCTCTTTTTTGTTGTTTACATTCCACCTTCAATTTTTTCTTATGCATAAGCTAAAGCACACATACATTAATATCGCACAAAAAATATATTAAGTTTTTACATATGAAATTGGCGTTTGATATGGGAGAAACAAAAATATTTAATATTTTAATCTGTTGAAGCATGGCCCGGGTACGGTGGATGTCTTAGATATTTTAATCAAAGCTCTTCTAATTCGGTCTATACTACACCTGTCAAACCGTCTGTTCTACAGTTTGTGGACCAGCGTTGTCATTAAACAGGAGTGGCATAGAGCGATTTCCCAGCCTCGATTGTTTAGCACGTAGCTTTTCCATCATGGTTTGCAATTGCTATACGTAAACGTATAAGGGCTGCCAGGGTACAGCCATTGCAGAAGCTTCTGATTATTTAGAAACTACTTTTCATTATAGGTATTATTTCATTATAATCCGATTAAAATCCTTTCATTATTGTGCCGGTTAAGTAGCCGCCTGTTGCGATACAACTATATATACTATACTTAACCGGTAACGACTTTGATGTTTTGCTTCGCTCAATTCCCACTCATACCCACCAATCTTTCAAGGTTTTGATCTTCTAAATTTGCTTCAAGTGAATTAAAACAGTTTTAGCTCTAACACTGCAGCTTCCATTCTCGAGCAGGCCACGGGCAAAGCATTTTGTTCCCTGACTTGTCACGTAATTTAGCTAATAATAGTCGTATTAAACAAATAAATTCATAGGTAATGAGAGTTTTACCAACAAAGTGTAAAAATCAGCTATATGAACAAAACTACTTGTCGATATCAGTCGCAATAACGTGGATATGAAAGTGTCGTGAAATGGAACGAACACGTCAGGACACTAGACAATTTTATCATATTTTCTTATGTTTTATTTCTTTCTTCAATAATTTTCTTTGACAACAATCTTTTTTCTTATTTGATACTTTAGATTTGTTTTGATGTTTATAGCTTTTATTTAAAGTATTTATAAAATTTATTATAAATATTGTTAATACGCAATATCATATAGAACAAATAATCATAAATGCCATAAGCTACATTTAAACCTGCATTTTAAGAAAGAGAGCACATATTTTGGTGTAGAGATGAATGTATGTTTACAGGTCATAAACATATAAAATAAGCGTGTTTCTAAAGAAATTGTAGATAATTATATACATAGATATTAACTACTATTAATTTTTAACGACATCCTGATCTAATATAACTGCAGCTGCTATGAGCTATACCATTCATCCTCATGATAGCTGAACCACAATAATATGCGTTTTAATGCGCAAAACAAACTTAACATACAAAATACTTTACATCATAAATTCTGAATGCTTAAATCTTTTATTATTGTTAACCTTTAAGCTTTTTGCGACTCAGCTTATACAGTAAGAAGACTAGAATATTTGCAAATAAATTTATGAACACACAGCAACTTTAGTACAGAATTGCTTAACGTTTAATAGTCTTAAAAAAATCCACGTGTCGTTGTTAATATATCATAGATAAATACAACTAAAATATTAATAATTTATTGATAATTACTTCTACAAAATTCATCAACAGTTTATTAGTCACTTTTAATAATCACTCATTTTAAGAATAACATACAACGTATGTAGTTATCTAAGAAAACCTAGACATATGTCGTCTAACCTAATCCAACTGCGTCTTCTAGATTCAATATATTAATTTCCAATTTTTATTATTAAAAAGTAATTCAAACTTTGAAACACATTATGAACTATATTTTTATTTTAAGATAGAATATTTAAAATATAGTGTCATTAATACTCCATCTCTGAACAGTTATCAATAAACTATTGCATAAACAATTTTAGCGTTGCCGTTGTACAGGGCGTGCCGAGAGGCCAGATTTTTGGATAAAATTTAAAATATATACAGTAGGGTGGAGTGATAATGTATGAAAATATATATTTTTTATGTTTTCTGATTGGAATAGCGATATGAAGTTGCCTTTTAACGAGTAAATACAGAGTACAAAAAATTTTTCACATGTCTTGATCTTTTGAGGTGCCCCAACCCACTTGAAAATTTGAAAAATACAATTTTTTTTATTTTTCAAACCTTTATAAAACAAACTACATTGTGATAAGTTAAATAAAAGATTGATTAGTTGTTTTCATGTTTTTTTTAAGAAAATTTAAAAGTATATACCTATTATAAAGGAATGAAAGAAATAAGTAGATTAGAAGAATTATTAAATTGTTTTGTTGTTGTTGTTTCAAAATTAGCCATTTGCTGCTGTGATAATAGTCTTGATAATTTTCTTCACATAATGGTTTTCTGTTGCTCTTTTTCTATAAAATTTGCCTTCCTTCTTGATATTTATCAAAGTCTTACCTTTTCTGCCATCAAAATAAATACCGCATATAATTTTATTGCGATCTGCATCGTGTAATGTTGATCTGGTTGCCGTTCTTTCAGAGCGCAACTTTGAACGATCAATGACATCCCATGAATCCCTTGGTGTGTTAATTCCAATATATTTTAACATTGACGAAGCTATAATAGCAGCTGCTTTGTCAGAGACTCCATTACGATCGCAGGCGGGGGCTAATGATGGAAAATTTAATCTCTTTTTCTTCAGTGGCGGAGCAGTTACTTGCTTTTGTTTAGGCGACTGATAAGAACTAGAAACTGCGCTATTATTGCTTGGACTGGTGCTTTCGATCATTAAGTCATCGTGCAAAGAACGAGAACAAGACTTAGGATTTTATTGGTTACGATACGACTATTGAGCAAGTACACTCTCAGATAAGTTTGCATTTGCAACTGCAAACATCAAGTAACCTTTGAGACTCAAAAACAAATTCAGTTATCTTCTCTTGATATTTCTTGTTCGCTAATTTCTTGTTCGCTAATAAATAATTTTTCATAACAGCATAAGTTGACAATTGAGACACTGGTAACTTCTTCGGCAAACCAAACACAGACTTTTGACTTGCGAGATTTGACTGTAATAAAGGAAAATAATAGGTATAAATTACATCGATAATATTTAATTTCGATCTAAATTGTATTAATTATATTATCTTTAAGCAGAAAATTAAAAATATTACTTACATGAGTCTTATTTTCTAGACGGCAGTGGTTAAAATTAATGTTTCTCACAATACAATAACAGTAACAAGCCCGCACTTAATAGCCTTCGAACAATGTTTGACAAATGCAGTAAAATCACTTCAACCACCTCATCCCGGCCCTACTGCCTATCCTCGCACTATTCAGGATTAAACTGTTACCAATGTGGAGACAATCAGAATAAAATTTAGCGTTAATTTGCACATATTAGACGTTGGTGTTTTTTGGCAAAATTTTGTGAATTTTTGTAATGTTCATGACGTTGGGGACACTTCTAAATTTATCATGTGCCTACTAAAATTTTATATGTATATTTGTAAGCAATAATAGCAACTTTTTAAAGGTATTACGAAACGAATATCAAAAAAAAAGTTTTTCACTCCACCCTAATATACAGACTCGAAGCGCGATTTAAGTTGCTTTTAAAATAATAGAAGTATTAGTACATTTACAAGACCATGGAGAGGATATAAATATAAACTTATGTTACAATACAACTTATGTTACAATAATTTCAATTAATAATAATTTTAATTTTAAAAAAGACAATGCAACTTATGTTACAATAATTTTATTATTTGGCTTGGAAATTAAAATATACATCAATGTAAAGATTTATTTTTCGATATATACTGGGTTCGTTTTTACTATTTAAGGTACGGAACCCTAAAAATCTATTCGTAGAGACGTCAAAATACATAACACAAATTAAGTGTAAAATTCATTAATTTTTATGTGATATCGTCAACATGTTGTGAGTACATTCCACAAAATATGTAATAAAGTAGAAAATATTTAATTTAAATGAATAAGAAATAATAATGAGCTCCATGACCACATATTAAGTTTTTGATAAACACAGCGTTTGGAGATTCGCCAACGCCCTATCAGCACGGCTTGTGACAACACGAGGATATTTTATTATGACAAATTGCAGTTCAGTTTTAACTTGATTATAAATTAATAATTTCAATTGTTTAGTAATATTTAATAAATTACATAATAAATTGCTTATGAAGTCGTAAGGGGACACAAGCGTGCAACTTTATACGCGTTAGTGGGCTCGAGTTTTATGTTCTCGCACTGGTAAAGTCACAAAAGTGCATTAAACAATGCGTTAAATTCAGCAATTAGTGGGAAACGGAAATGTATTAAACAGAACGAAGTGTACTTAAGATTACGTTCCCAAGTCAATTCTGCCTACGCTACTATGTGTGGTATGTAGAATATAGCTAAATCAAATCTCAACCTATAGATATAGCTGATACGAAATAGCGTGAACTTTTACTCTCAAAATATCCAATATCTTTCAGAACAGAACAACGACGTTGGGCAATAACATTGAACGTACCTAATGCCCTAAAATTGCCGCCGTTAATACGAAACTACGAAGAGTGAGTAATTGCTGTCTGACAAATATTATAAAAAACCATGATCTTCTAATACTAGAATAGAATTGAAATGTTTATTATTGTGTTTAAGTGTTTTATTATTGTGTTTAATTGTTTTTTGAGTTTCACCAAACAATATATCTAAAAATACGCGAGAATTGATGAACGGAGGGTTTTATAACTTTGTTCCTTCGCCTGCCAAGCCTTCCATACTGGTGTGCATGTTACTATATAAAGCAATATGTAACTATTTCAAATTAAACGATTCTTTTATATGGAATTAAATGTTCTCTTATATAGAACATAATAGCAAATTTAAGTTCATATTGAGTTATAAATGTAAAACATCGTTTCAAATTTCTTTGGCAACGAAAAATTTAGCTTATCAAAGCTCTTATTAAAGCACTCGCTGTACGTCGACATGAAAGGGTTTTAACTTCGCTAATCTGATAAACTGAGTCTATCCACACGTCCTCAGATGGTTTTTTAAATTATTTTCGTATGCCAAAAGGCGTTGCAATGCTAGTTCAATGCTACAAGTAGAGAACTAATCTTTTGCGGGCAGTGACCGGTCGGCTTCCTATTTTATTGCAACTATTCTGTTGAATAAACGCAGTAGACGTTAATGGAGCGACCGCGCCTTCCATTGCCGGCGAATATTTAATATTTTTGCTATGAAATAGTATGTTAAGCTGACATTTAGGGAATATTTTACAACGTTGTTATTACACCAATCTTGGTATATATGTTTTTAACACAACAATATCACAGTTTTTTCTCAGGTTTAAAAATAAATAATTTAATTTACTTTTCTTCTAGTAGATTTTATAAATTGAAATAATTAAGCCTTTTGCTTATGCAAATATATAACTATATTTTCTAACATATGTACGTAGCTATATGTAAGTAAATCCTATATCCAAAGTCCCTAAACAACAAAATTTTAAACTTCTCTTTAAATATATCTCTATTCCATTTTTTCATTTAACGCATTTCTTCTTAGAGTTCGATACCACAAAAGAAAATATTCAAATCAACTGCTGATTTGAATATTGAAGTAAAGTAAATTGTCAAGGTTTTAAGTCAATGCAATCAAATAATACAAAAAAAAATTGCATTTTATATGAAATTTACAGCTTAGTTACAGCTTAGTTTACAGCTATGTTGAGAACTTCCTTTCGAGCGGAAAAAATCATTGGACAAATAATAAAAATGTTAATATAAAACAATAACTGCATACACACGTTATCGTAAATCTTTGTCGTATCGTAAATTTATAGATTGTACCTACAAAAGCCGTTTTACGCATCGATCAACTTCTGAAAAAGGAAATTGAAGTATTATACAGAGCCTATGTATATGCTTTATATATCGGTTTTATATACGTGTTAAGTGCTGCCGGAACTTCCATGTTGGAATTTATTTCGCTCAAAAATATCAAAAGCGTTTCATATACAACAAAATTCGTTCGATAAATAAACTGCAATACAGATAAATTAACCAGCAAAATGTACCTTTCCATTAGCGAACGATCACTTGATAGTAATATTCAGATATAGCAACGTTGCTGAAAAGCTTATAGCTGTGTTTTTATTTAAAAAATATACAATCAATAAATACGAGTATTTGTTAAATAAATGAAATATCATATAGTTATTTCGACCGTTTTTTATTTTTTTTACTACGTTAATTTCTTTCCTTGATATTATTTGTTAAGTAGTGTTACTGTTGTGTGTTATGTGTCTAGTTCTAGTATGTTTCTTGCAATTTTTTCATTTATACAAAAAAAAACTAATAATAATAAAGGACACGGTCTTAAAGAATTGTTTGGTCTACAAATACAATATCTATGAATACATAAATATCTTTGTATTGTCCTAAAAAGCAGCAAGTACCATTACAAAATTACATTATTATAGACATAATGAATAACACTATTAAACATGCTACGAAAAGTTGTACGAAACGTGCTCCGACTCGTGCTACAATCATCAAAGATTAAGAATTTGCATTCATTAATAAGTGCTTATAACATTTTGATATTTTGATTAGTTTATTTCTTTATTTATTGAGGCCATTGTGGCCCGGGGCACAAGAGTGCTTCTATAAAAATAACAGTTGTGGGCCCGGTTCCCACGGAGAATTGAAATATTTAATATTTTCATGTTTTCACTCTAAAATATTTATTATTAGTTAATTAATTTTATATATGGAAAAGGTAATGGTAAAGGACGATTGATTTGTTTTTTTTTCACTGTTCAGTAACGTTACCTGATTAGAGTCAAAAAAGTATGTTTAAAAAAATTATAAAAAAATGAGAAACGCCACTAAGAGAAAGGAAGACTTAAAGAAGTAGGAGGACTAGAGTTATGGCATCACAAGAATCGGCAAAACTCCTTGCTGAAACACTTTGTCCAGACGACAATGTTTCTCTTTCTCATATAGAGATTTAATAAATTTAATAAATTTAATAAATTGTCTACTCACTAACCACTTGCAACCTACTATGGAACAAAAGAAGACATTATTTATGTTACAAGTATACATATGGCGATTTATACGAATTAATTGATTGGCTGGTCAAATATTCCCATTTGTATTTGAAGTTAAACATAATAGCAACTTGTATGCTAAATCGAAAACAAAAGTCATCAAAAGGTTAGGTTAGGTTAGGTCGTCGTAATTATCACTTTGATACCTACGAGTACATTGTCCCGATGATAATAATAATGCATGATAATAATAATAATGATGAGCTTCCAACGAAGCAACGCTACATTTCCTGTATCTCACAGTTACGATATAAACGAAATCACGAAGTGCAGCGAGTTATAGGTGGCCTGTCATGGCGCAGTGGCACAACAGTGTGACTGTAACCGGCAGATTGTGGATTTGATGCCCACTCGACGAAATGAAATGTATAATATTTTCAATTTAAATATATAATGTTTTCATTTCTTCCCTCTGGTAACAAGGCAATACGCAGCGTTGAGTTCCGCCACTCAACACACAATGCCTCGAATTCGACGGAAAGTGGAGAAAGGAAGTGTCTTTACACAATGTTCCCAAGTTCACTCTGCCTACCCTACAATGTGCGAGATTCAGCGTGAAGCTTATCTTCACGCTGGGGTTCTTCTCAACCCATTTATACCATTCGACTCCATTCGCGTGCTTATAAATGTATTTATAAGCAGTTTGTGTACAGACACCTTCACTCTCTAGAGTCATAATGCATCCTTTGCCCTTCTTATTAAAATAAAAAATATTAACCATTCGAAATATACCTACATATTCACCAAAGTAGATTAGAATCTACGGTATCCGAAAATAGAAACCAACGTAAAGAACTGGCTAGAATTGACTTCTAGTGCCGCTTAGATATTTTGTAACACTAGGTATACTTTTGCAGTTTTAATTAAAACCTCACTTCACTGTACTACATTTTCCCCTGAATTGCTAAAGCCTAAGTATGTGCTCGAGTTCTAATAAAATCATGACTGTTCTCTATAATTTACATTAATTAGATGTTTAAATATTAGATTAATTATTTCTGTTAAATCAGTTTAGTCTAAAGCAACATTTCATAAGCAAAATTAAACACTTTTTTCTATAATTTTATGAATCAATTTTTTCAATTATAATTTAATGTGAAAACACACTTTTATAAATTTATTTTACAAATAATAATTTATTTTATATTTTATTTTATTATTATTCAATTTTATGTTTTTATAATTTTACTTTGCAGAAATTTAAATACATACACAATATGTATATCGTACCTATTAAAAACATAAAAAGAGACATTATATTGTAAATAAACATCATATAATTAATAGATTGAGATAACATGAGATTTCTTGGCCTAGAAAAATTTAATTCTAATATATTTTCTCTGTATACATAGAAATGTTTTATTTTTGAAAGAACAATATAAACATGAAATATAAAAATTTGCCCTTACGATTTTTGAATCGGTAATTCATCATAATAAAATAGGTTTTTCGAGTCCGCTACATAATACATTGACCCTTTTAAAAGGCAGGATTAAAATCACAATGAAATAGACCTTAACCTCTACCACATACTATGTAGTGAAATATTGAACAAAAATGAGAAAGCGTTTCCATTTAAATTTTTCAATTTTAAATATAGGTGTTTTAAATATAGGTATTTAAATATTTCTGCACTACTTTGTTAAATTTTCAATACACTGAATTCAGCTTCATGCTGTATCCCGCACACGTCATGGTGGGCAGAGAGAACTTGGGAACCTAGTGTTAAGACACTCCGTTCCGTTCCCTACTTTCCGCCGAATTTAAGGGCATTGCCTGTCGAGTGAGTGGCGGAACTTAACACCGCTCTTTGATTTTTTACCAAAGTGAAGATCAATACTTATTATAAATCTGTATCTGATCGATGTTTGTACATGGAAAATATATTTTACAACATCTATGTATAATATTTGAATACTATCTGTACGTATGTGCATGTGCTTATAACATAAATTGCCATAGGAATTGTTATAAAAACATTTTGTTAAATATCAGGTGTGTTTGACGGTGTTATACAAGTGTTAAGACACTCTTTTGATCACTTTCCACCGAATTTTCGAGGTATTGCGTGTTGAATGGCGAAAGTCGACGCGGCGCTTTACCTTAGCACGATATTGATAACTGTCGCGTTACAATCACACATTTCACCACTGCGCCACGACGATTTACGTAAGTTCTTAATTTAATGTTAATCTCTAACTAAATGTGACTCAGATAAAATACTTTATTAATCCAATAGACTTCTGAATTCGTTTCCCAACAGTGCAGAGAGTCGAGTTCTTTCTATTGACTTATTGAATTTAAGCTCAAACTGGGAAGGTTCTTGCAATCGCGTGTAGAACCTAATATGATATATTAAAGATTTTACTATATAATAAATAGACTGTATTATGTTGAAGATATCGTCCTCGTAAATGTGTTTCTCATGTGATTAAATATATGTGTTTAGATGTTGAATATAACATGTGAAGGATATAACTATATATTCAATGTTAATAACCACATATGACATGTATATCGACTCATAAAACCT
>JAYDZJ010000084.1:7593779-7603954 GCA_034509065.1 Eueides lybia
TGAAGTCTTTGAATGAAAATCTTTTTCCTTTTCAACTACTTGTATCTTGTTGTCATCTTTTATTTCTTCATTAATATCCTTATGTGTAACAGATAAATTGGAAGTTTCTATGGACACATTATTAGAAGAATCCATAGTTACTGTCAATTCAGAACTTCCATGTTGTGAAGATTCACGCTCCATATGAATTTGGGCTTCGGTAGTTACCATATTGGTCTTCACTGAAATAGTATCAGTTTCTGTTTCACTAAGTGTTTTCTGTTTTATGGTACGAGATTCCTTTGCCTCAACTGTACTCATTTCTAGTGGGCTCTTTAAGTTTTCAATATTTTCTTTTTTCATCATTAATTCGTTGCTTTGTGTCTGTTCAACATTTTTGTAATTAGTGATATTCACTCTTTGTTTTACTTCGTCATTTTTAATATGAATTGAAGTTTTTTTACCTTTTCGTCTTGTGGTATGTCGATCACTGGATTCCGAACTACTACTTGAAATCGATGAACTTTTTCGCTTGCTGCGTTTTCTATTTCGTTTACTTTTTCTTTTTTTAGAATAACTCGATGATTCTGAAGAACTTTCAGAATAAGATCTTAAATGTCGCTTATGGTATCTAGGACTACTTTTGCTACGTCTTGATGGTTCACTTTTCGATCGATTCTTTTTTGATCTCAATTCATTTTTCATTTTATGTTTACGCGCTTTATGCATTTCTACTTCAAATTCACTGTCGTAGCCATCACTAAAACTTTTTTGCTTTTCCATAATTTTTTTTCTTTCAGTATGCTTGTCTCTATATTTCTTTTGCGTTTTCTTGCTAACTTTATCAAAATCAGATGATGAGCTACTTTTTGAATCAATATCACGATTATTACTTAGATCTTTTGTTTGTACAGGACTTGATAACTCCACAATTTCACGCTTTTCAATTCTTATTCGATCGCGTACATCAATTTTTGTACTTGTTACTTTTCTCGTTGGTAAGCCTGTTATTTGAGCGCTATCTATAATAATGTGTGTGTTCGAAAGTTTTGATGCAGGCAAAGCACCATGCATTTGTAAATACTTGGCAGTTGAGCGATGACCTCGGCTTGTTGCACAGTCTAATGGTGTAAGTGGTTCATTTTTAGAGGATCTAGCTAATGGATTAACTTCTGCGCCTCTATCTAATAACAAGCGACAGAGGTCAGCGTTATCAGTAGCTGCAGCTATGTGTAAGGGAGTACGCCCTTCATGATTTGTAGCGTTTACTTGTGATGGTCTTCCATCTAGTAACCATTTTACTAATTCTCTACGCCCTGATGCCACAGCCTCGTGGAGTGGTAAATCTCCCTTTGAATTCCGCAACCATAGATTCGCTCCTCTCGCACCTGAATGAAAATATATCACTGTGATATAAGTATGTGACTTTTATCTACTAACCTTACTAACCTCAAATGCTTATATATATTAGTATGCAATTTATAAGTAAGTATGTAGCTCACCTAAAATGCGTACAGTTTCGATCTGGCCTTTGGCAGCTGCTGTATGTGCGGGGCTTCTCCCCCTACGATCCTGACGTTGTGAATCTGAACCATGAACCAGTAACGCCGAAGTCGCATCGGCGTGTCCTAAGGCAGCAGCATAATGTAACGGAGTACAGCCATGTGAATCAGCGACATCGACTCTCGCTCCACAAAGACCCACCAAAGTCTCCAGGGCTTCCGTATGCCCTCGGGCCGCTGCACAGTGAAGTGCTGTCAAGCCATCTCTAATTACAATGAAATTATCATTAATAAGGAATATTGATTCATTAGAATCACTAAATTCATAAAATCATTTTATAGATGTTGCAGTTAAGTCCATGAATATTTATAAATAATAAATAATTCACCTATCTGAATCATCTACGCTGGCCCCTGCTTGATGCAATGCTAGAACAGCAGCAGCCGAACCCGCAGAAGCTGCCCACAGAAGAGGAGTCCGTCCATCTGCGTCACGTACATCTACTCTTGCGCCGCCTTCTCTCACTAACGCTCGAAGGACTTCTAAAGCCGCTCCCCTACTCTAAAATATTATTAAAACAAACAAAATATATATTATTAAAAAAAAACAAAATTTAAATGAGCTTTTTATAATGACATAAAATAATAATCTGGAACATCTTATGAGCAACCATAAAAGTTCAGCTAAGCTATAAGAAATAATTGAATCCAAAACAATAATTATTGAGTGTGACGATCATTTTCGATTGACGTTTTGAAATTGTATAATATCTGAAATGTCTGACAAATAATCATAACAGACCAGCTAAAATATAAAAAGGATAAAATATTGCTTTAACAAATGTTACTGAGCGTGATAAGCATTGTCCATTAACATATTGAATTTGAAGATCTGGGATCTGAAATATCTGACGAATAAGTAAAGAAATGCTGCCGATAAGATGTTCATAGGGTTAGGCATTTCCATTTAAAAAAAATAAAGATCTGTAATATGCGATGCTACCGTAGTTAGCTAAAATACAAGAAACTAGTGGCTTCGCCCATATAAAGTAAGTACTTATTTATTTATTTTATATAATGAATATAAATATAATTACTAAGCACAATTAATTGGCCTTTTAATATTTGAATGTAGCGTAGATATAAGAGATTTCTATATTTGATGGTTAAGACTTTGATGACAATATAAATATTTGAGTTACATTACAATGATATAAATAAGTTTTGGTTGTTTTAGAAACAATGAATATATATTATGTGGACTTTTTACCTATTAAATATAATACTGTTGTCCCATAGATTAGCTTGCAATATGGCAACAGCTTTTATTTATTACACTCTTTATATTTCTATTATCAAGAGAACTAAATTAAAGATAAATATTTAATGTGAAATACTCACATATTATATAAAGTTTCTTTTATACTAGCAACAATGTGAACTCTATTGTATATATATTTTCTGTTATATGTGTTTTCATTTAGACTCGAAAATAAACTTATATTATTTTATTTAAAACATTAAATTTATTAATGTAAATAAGTGGAAGTGGACTGTATAGGTTAAACATACTGTTGCTGACTTTCGTGTCGGCCATATAGGGTATTTGCGTAACTTTAAAGGTATACGCAGTGTACATTGTGTTTTTTCTCGTAGTGCTCATAGACGTGTCATAGTCGTGGGTATATAACCCAGTCTTTTTTGATATATATGGACTAAACTAACAAAGATAAACTAGATAACATTATTAGAACTAGAAAGTAAATAAAATAGAGATTAGTAAATAAAATATTATAATTCAAGCGGAGTCAAAGTGTAAGCGTGAGCAGGTCGCTAGTTACAAATATATATTTTTAAACATACATAAAACGAAAATAAAAAATAATAATAATTATATTCATATAACGCGTACCGTACCTGGTGATCGGTAGCGGCAGGGGCGCCGCACATCTGTGCTGCATAGTGGAGAGGGTATCCACCATGCTGATCAGGAGTTGCTGCATCAGCTCCTGCTGCCAAAACGGCTCTCAACGCACCCACTTCTCCGCAAACTAACGAACATTTATAGTTATTTTATTGAAGGTATATGCGAAAGTCATATATTTTTCAAAGTCCTAAATAAAAAAAAATAATGGTTATGGATACGTGCATGGTTGTAACACTGAAACACACAATTAATTACCCTTTTTGACACCTCACTTTTAACCATCAATTTTGCTCATTTATATTAAATGATAACACTTTATTTCGTTGAATGATTAATTTGACAGATTGACCTTTTATGTGTTTACAATTAAAATCCAAGTCCTAGATAGATACGTTATTCAAAGGTTCAAGGACCCGGCCTTGTTCGTCGCTCAATAATGTAGTAACTGGACACCCCTCGCTACCTTAACAACGACATACAAACTTTGGCCACTGCCTGACGATAATAGTATCATTATATAAAAAAACTACTTTGACCTTACAAAAATCCACTCCAGGAGTACTAACGCATGAACGACGATTTTCGTGGTTATGTATTACATTAAATTGAACTCATTAAAAATCAATTTTTGGCGAAAATTACGACTACAGAAAGGAACGGGTAGCGTTAACCAGTAATCGGGTTAATATATATTATGATCATGAAGCCATGAAATATACCTACGCAGTTTGGTTTAAACTTATTTTGATTTAAGCAAATATATTTTAACTGAGGCTACATATAGGGCAAATAAAATTTTAATGCCAAAAATTGTACACAAAAATAATGAAATTTTAGTATGCTGAATTTTGATTTTGAAGTTATTATGTAAAACATTAAACGTAAGTCTTAAAAAACAACATTGGAGGAAGAGAAGAAATGCCTAGATTTATTAACCTACCTTTAAGAAATATTTAAAAGATTAACATAAGAGATTATTATTTTTATTATAAGTACTCACAATTTGCTTTAGCATGTGTAGTAGAAGTATTTATGGTAGGGGCTACAGAAGCTCTTTAAATAGTTTTCCAGTAGTTCAAGTAGGTTTTTTATAAATGATATAGATATGAACTACCTATATAAATCTTTTGTGACCTAGGTTTTTAATTATAAGTTTTATACAAAAAACAATATTACGATTTACTTAAAATGTATGTTTAATTTTTTATGCCCAAAAAATGATATTACATTCCAGCAATCTTGCTCGTGTGCCACGTCAGTTTGTTAGCTATACGCCTATAGATAAACTGACATACAATTGTTATTGATTGACTCGTAGTAACAGTTAATGTGTAGGACTAGTAGTGGCATGCACGCAAGACGTTGATTCCACCAAAGCGATGATAATGTGAAACCGGATCCACCGCTGAATGACATAACTACATAACAACTTACTCGCAATCTGCTTTGAAAAACGCACTTAGCGCTAATCCGTTTTAGTAATTCAAAGTTCATTAAAACAATCATTGGCTTGTCATGTAAGTAATCGTGCGACTAAATTTTACTCACCTAGTAGTTAGGTAATACTTACCAACTAGGGGAGTAAAGAATTGTCTGTATTATATGTACTTTAAAGAAGTATTATTAACCAATTAGATGTATTATGTAGATATGTCAATTGAGCTTTAAATACATACATATAATTATTTTATAAAAATGTATTTATTATTGGACATAAAAAATAATTAATATATTAAATTATAATACAGTTTCCCTCCTTAATTATATATCTTTAATAGTGGTAAAGTCTTAAATAGTGGTATGTCGTCTAAAAATAGTACGCGTCGATAAATCAATAGAACTACATTTAGTGTCTTGCTTGTTTATTAATAATTAAATAGTAACCCATCGCTACGATTATTTTAGACTAAATAGAAGATAAATTATGAAACTCATTCTCTTGTGGAAGGTAAAACCGACCTGTAGCCCAATGGACGACCGTGTGTTGTTCGTTGTCCTTTGCATTGACATCTGCGCCAGCGGCTAGAAGGGTTTGTACTAGCGGCACATTGCCATGTACTACAGCGAGGTGTAGGGGAGTAAGGCCGTCGGAGTCGCGCGCGTCGGCCAGCGCCGGGGCGGCCATCAGCACGCGATCCGCGCACGCCGCTCGTGCCGCCTGGCTTGCGCCGGCGCCGCTCGACGCACAGTAGTGAAGTGCACAACGCAAACCTCGATCACGAACGCGTACTGACGACGGCTGAAATAAAAATTAAAGTGTAAAAAGAAATATAATTTGTATCTACTATCCATATAAATTACAAATCATCATTCTTAGTAATTATTTATAATGTTCACGTAGTATTTTTAAATCAAAGACTATTTTTTGCTAGATTAAAACCGGCTAAGTGCTACTCGGACTCGCTCACGAGAACCATAAAACGGTAAAAAATCATGACAAAAAAGAAAAATGTTTGGTTATGTCATATACTAGGCGGTTACAGCTCGCGTGTGGTAAATGTGGTCTTTCTAAATTAAATCCCGATCGTAATTTCGGAATAAAATCGTAATTTATTTATTCCTGCAAAATTTTCCAGTAAAAGTCTCACATAAACCGATTTAAAAGCTCTTGAAATAAGACAAATATTCGTTTACTAATCGTGAAATAACCACTATATATGTGTATAACCACTCAAAACCACAATTATTTTAAAATAACAAATATACGATTCACAGATAGAAATAATGAATGCGTATGATTAGAGTACCCATGTAATTAAGGGAATTTCTGGATAAATTTGTAACTTACATATTGCTGCTCAACCATCTCATAAAAAAAATATTCAGCACTTTCGGAGACCAGTCCAGATAAACATTTAGATATAGATAATATGTGTACAGACAAATATATGGTAGTAATAATTGTGAACTACTTTAATATTGTTTAGCGACTCATTGGTAACCGCCTTAAAATTGTTAAAGCCTTAATATCTACCTACATCACTGCCTGAATATACAATTTTAATTATGAATGACTAACAAAGTAAACACAGCGGCACTCTAAGGAGTACCGACACGAGAATATACATAACATTGAGGGGCTGGATATGCCTATTGATTGACTACCCATATTCCCTGCACTCAATAACCACCCCACCCGCAACGTAGTGCATTTCCTTGAAACCTTTCAATTTAATAGGTTTCATCGTCCCACGCTACGATGTAACCAATTGAGCATTTATTTTGTATTTAAAATAATATATTGTTATTGTTGTAAATGAAATATTCGGTAAAATAATATTTTACAAAATTTAAAATAATAAACCGCCGTACCTAATAATTATTTGAAAGCTTTTTTCTATGCATTTAAAGTGATTATTGTTGTTCGAAGGACTCTATTGACGTGAAATGTTTACAAGGCGATGGTATATCTGACAGCTCACGCCGGCGTCAGTGAGTTACATCGCGTGCTACGATAAAAACTAGAAAGTAGAAACAAAGCTAACATTCATATTTTAACACCACTAATGCTCAGGTTTATTTTTCCGCTTTTTATATATTTTTAAATATCGTCAAATACTACAAAAAATCTTGCTGATTTCCTTCTTCCAAGTAACTGATAGTTGTTTTTAATTGTTTATTAATGACTAGATTAATCTGTATAACTTACATCTTTATTGAGAGTATCGAGAACAGATTTATAGTTTGCTTGTTGGCAGGCATACATAAGTGGAGTGCAGCCCTGCGGCAGCGGTATGTTTACATCACCCTTTTTATAGGTGTTCTTTTCTCGTTTAAGTTTTGTACTTTTGTCAACGAAGTCGCCCGATGGAGTTTTCTTTGATTTTTTTAGTATACTGGGGATGGGCTCGCCCCGACCACTCACTGCGCGCTTTTCCATAACAAAAGACGGTTAGAACGGCGTGCGTGCCATGTGTCGAGGTGGGCTGCTATGACTGTGGCACTGCGACGAGCAGGCGCGGAGGCCGCGGCGCTTCGACTGACCCTTAAGACTTTCACCTGAAGTATAGACCACCTACTGCCCGCTCGGACGAAGGAGGCAAAGGGTGGCACTTTACACCTAGTCTACAGAAAGCGGGTCACCATTTCTTTTTTGTAAAAAAATAAAAAATATAATGAAAAAATGCCGTGACGTAAGTAAAGTTAGAATGTTGTCATACTTTCAATATTGCAATTTACAATAAACAATGTGTCGTAATATTAAAATGACTTTTTCTACCTCAAGTTTGTAATATATTTCTACTAAAAAAATAAAACTCTAGCGCTATTAAGGGTGATTATCAATTTGACCTTAGTATTTCTTAAACAAGTACAAGGTTAGAGAGAATGTAAATGTTGTGGCAGGTTCCTAGGTAACTATTATGATTGTTATTAGGGAGTCATTATGATGGAGAGTACGCCTTTGGTTTATCGTGTAGAGGACTGGTGCGTGACATCACGCCACAATCTACGACACTCTGATTGTTATCAGGCTAAGCTAATTTTTTTGTGTGACAAACATAATAAATTTGGCAAAATAACTATGTAATTTCATAATAACTCTTAAAAGATTTCTATTTGAGATTTAGTACAAATACATTTTATATATTTTACTCTTACTATCTATACTTTAATAAAACAGTAGAAAATGTGTTTTTTTCTTTCAAATATATTAATTAACTAAAAGAAAAGATTAGAAAATGAATCTATGATTTTTTATTATTGTCTATATGTCCCTTTCAACTGTGTCGGTTTGCTTACTAGATCGATTTGAATGAAACTTTTCGTTGTGTAGCTATTAGATATTTGAAGGATCTACCCAAAATTCGATTTCAAAGACTTCCATATCTGATGTAGAGCTGTAGAAGTCCAGCTCTTAAAGCGATATTTAATTATTTCTTGTAGATTAAGAAATAGTCAAGTCAAGTCAAGACAACATTTTTAATTTACTGTTAATTTTGTAGCACGTAGTGGCGCAAGAGCACAAGCATGCAAATGTAGCGCGACAGTTGTGGGTTCGATTTTCCCTACAAGAAAAAATATTTATAGGTATTAAAATATTCATTTTCTCATTTTAGTAAATTTTAGTGCGGGATACTACGTAAAGTCAAAATAAACACAATGACAAAATTCATAAGGAATATTTAAAAGTGCGTCTATTAATAACGACAATTTTTGAGGGCACAATGAAATAAATTCACAAATAACTACATTATAATTGATTAAGTGTATGACAATAAAGATAACTATCCTAAATAAATATCTTAAAATAGGAGTATGTATAATATTTTATTTAACAATGGGAGCCTAAAATTGTGATCATTAACTTAGTGTTACGTGTTACTATTTACTCCTACATTTTTGAATAACTAAACCATAATATCTTATTTTTACCATCGCATAAAAAATATATTTAGGTAGTCTTTAAATCAATAGTTTTTAGCACATCTTATTTCGTCCAACTGTATTTTTTACCGATAAATACTTTTATCCAATATTAAGTATATATATTGGATTTTTAAAAAAGGATAAAAGAAGTATAGTATTAAGTATAAAAAAATTATCCAATTAAGTAAAGTTGGAATTCAATTAAATTGTGTTTTGTTACACGTGGAACGCGTCGTTGACCTACTGCCCTTTCTTTCCTGCCTTTCTTTTATTTCGGATACTATTGGGTAAGGGTATGTACGTGGGCATGAAAGAGGCAGTTTTAGAAAATAACTAGACTATAATAAAACTAGACGGTTTACATGTAAAGGTAGGTATTTTGTTTCAAGGATTTTTTTAATAGTTTTAAATATACAATCAACTACATTTTGACAAAGGAACATTCCGATCATAGTTAAGTTTACCTTTTATAAAGAAAGAAAACTGTTTAGTCGATTTAAAAACAAACTATTCTAGTGAATATTTCCAAACTACTGACCAATTTATTAAACAATACAAAATAATCTTCAGTAAGACTACAAATAATCTTCAGTATTACTAAGTATATTATAAGTTTTTAAAAGAAAAAATATTATGCAGATTTATAGGTGGCACTTATAATTATGGTTTAGATGTGCATTATTCGGAATTAGAATTTTGTTACTTTCTTCCTTTTTTCTTAATATTGTTCTTAATACTTTTTCAGGTTGTAATAACTTTTAAAGATCTAAAACAAAATTTAAAGATAGCTCGTCTAGATCGCTATGAAAATGCTGATTATAAAAGCGCACACTTCTGCATGATCTGGGCGGTAATTTCATGGCAGGCTTTAGACATGTACCTATCGCCAAAAACGGGCTACTTTTTATCAAATTTAGTCAATACTTTATTACAATTAGAAGCAGAAATTTATGAACACTCCAGTAGAAACTATCAATATAGTAGATAATTTCTACATAAGTTTGGAATTGAAATGTAAAAGTGGAATAAAAACTTACTTTTTAGTGAGATTTTTTAACGACCATCGGTTCACCTCCCCTTTATAGACTTAAAACATTTTTATGGGTGACATATTATCAATAATCACACAATATTAAAATTTTAGCGCTTGCCCCAAAATTGCAGTGGTTCCTTCAGATCATATCTCTTTACGAGTAGAATTCTCTTTCCTTTACAAGTAGAATACAAAATGAATTCTCTTTGTATATATTCAACAACTTTGGCCGATCAGCCGACTAGCCGATTAACCAATTGTTAATTGTTAACTAGCCGATTAACCAGCGATGCCGATTAGTCGGATTTAGTCTTCTACATTATAATTTCCCTGTCTGTCTTTTTTTGAAGTCGTACATGTTTAGAAT
>JAYDZJ010000085.1:18522-30698 GCA_034509065.1 Eueides lybia
TCATCTCATTTTATTAACCGACTGCAAAAAAGGAGGAAGTTCTTAATACGTATGTTCCTCAGATTACTCGAAGATGGTAAAACCGATTTTAAAAGAAAACTTTTTATATCGTTGGAATTATATAATACACAAAGATAACTACTGTAGGATTATTTATCTTAAATAGTTTCAAATAAAAGCCCGCGACAGCATATATCTCTCTTTTATGTGTAAGTCACTATGAGCAAAATAGTGAACGCGGACGGAGTCGCGGGTAACAGCTAGTTATATATAATACAACTTTTATGTCATCCTTAATAGGTAATACTACAATAATACACTTTGACAATGATAAATGGCGAGACTAGATGACTGCCCAACAAATGGACATTCTTTTTCTTGATAGTATAACAATAGCGAAATATAAAACTCGTTTGAGTTATAACTAATTCACAATACCTAATTCCTTATTTACTAAAGAAAAGTATGAATCATGTTTTTATTTACGCATACTAAAATTTATAAAATTCTCAAATTAAATACACATTTCGTAAAGTAACTTTGACAAAAGCTAGACTAGTGTTTATAATAAAGTTAAGTTCCTCAGTGTACTTAGCGACGTCGACACTTAAGTAGCGTCTCTTTCTTTATTTTTAACTTTACAAGAGCATCCACTTCAGTTGTATGAAAGAGGACAAGGTCCGACATATTAATTGTGTAAAAAGCTCTTGTTTCCTCTTACATGTACTGTTTCAGTTTGTTTTTAATACAAAAGATATATTTTTTACATTTTAATTAGGATTAACCTCGTGTTCAAGTCAGTCAAATGTTCAAGAGTTAAAAATATATTATGTGTTCTTTTTTTATATTAACATATATTTTAAGGCCTTTCGTAGGACTGAGGTACAAACATGCAACTGTAAACGTGCCTGGTTGTGGTTTCGATTGGTTCCCCAATTACCCTCAAATTCTTGTAATATTGCATGTCGATCGGAGGAAGAACTCAACACAGAGCTTTAGTTTTTAATAAGAACAAGGAAAAAAAGTATTAAATATTTCATTTCTTCGATTGGAAATGAAACCCAGAATCTGTCACATTTACAGCCGTACGCTTATATCCGCGCCACGACTGGTCTCAAATAACTTCATGTTGACTTTGATAAAATACTGATAAAAACCTTTCATGTATAATGAGCCAATTTATTAATGTTCAAATGATATCAAAGAAAAAAGCAATATAACCATATTTTAAAGGTAGCTAGTTTTATTTCATCAATAATATTGTAAGATTATGGTGAATATGCGTAGGGGAGTAGTATTTGTCCTACGGCCCCCGGAGCCTCTTGTTTATATGTAATACAATCCTAAGGGACTCCGTATGTGGTACCGTAATTGTTTGTTATTTATGTCATTCATAAATATCTAAAATATAAATAAATGAAATATTATCATTGATTGGGGAGTGTTGAATTTTAAAAATCAAAGCGGTGTTCTATACCGCCCCTTACGTGTCTCTAACATATTCTAAAACTAGAACATTATAAGTTGTATATTGATACAAACAAATTTATCTCTCTGAGGCTTGTCGTCGCGCAGGGGCACAAGCATGTGATTTTTAACGCAACAGGTTGTGGGTTTGAGTCCCAGTCGTGAAATTAAAACATTTAATTGAAATTTTTGATTTTTACAACAATGCAAAACGCAGCGTTCATTTCCGTCACTCAACACTCAATGCCTCAGATTCGGCGTAGGTAACGTGAGAACAGAATTGACTGTCATAGCACCAGGTTCTCAACTTCCCTCTGCCTTGTGTGCGATATAGTGTGAAGCTAAAAAGGAAGTATACACATTATACAAAAATGTTGTGATATAAAACTGTCAAAAAGATTTCTTTGTCTTCACAAAAACACATGTGAAAAGTATTTATATTCCGAGACATTATATATCGGGTATCGGTAACGTTGCTACGGTCTTTGCTTCCGTCCAGTCAAAAAAAAGTAGCTTTGTCAAAAGTAAGTAAAGCTTAAGTAAACTATTTTGATCATTTCTCTAAAGTCAGTCTGACAAATTCTTTACACTTATTGCGAACTCTTTGAAAAATAAATAAGAAGTACGTGAAGAAAGAATGTTATTAGTACTTTGTGATTTATTTGTTCTTTATAATGTATTTTTAACGTTTTTATTTCAGCTTCACACTGTATCCCGTACATAGTAGGATAGGCAGAAGGACCAAGAAAATCTAGTTACTTGATTACCTTGGTCCTTCCCTTTAAGATATGTACTTCTATACCCAGTTTCTGTCAGATTCTGGTGACCATGGATCTGGATAATTGTTGAGTAGCGGAACTCAACACCGCGATTTGCCTTGTTACCCATAGCAACGCGTTTACAATCGCACCCCTAAGTCTCTACCTCATTACAGGCCCCTATAATATTTAATCAAAGATCATTTCTTATATATATTTAAATTAATTCCCGTTTTAGTAATAAGACAAAGTGTGTCGTTCAGTTGTGTCACTCAACACGCAAGGGGACGCAGTGCTTTCTAGTTTACTTCTGTGGACCTTACTATATGCAGAATACGGCGCGCATTTAATAAAATCTGTAATCAAATTTAACACCATTAAATAATAGAAACATCATAAATATCAAATTGTCCCAAAAAATGTATCAATAATTAAATTAAGGCGTACAAAGTCAAAGACGAACAGAATTATAAATTTATACGCTGCAGGTACGAACGTACATAATGTACAACGTATATACAAGATACATGCGTGTTTCAAAGACTTGGTATATTTTAAATATTTACTCACTCGATGCCGCCAGCGACGACGAGCCAGATTACATCACGCTACCTCCATTGTACTTGTTCCCCAAAGGTTCCGGTAACCCTTTTTATTTCATAGAAAAGGCTTGTGACGGAAACATAGAGTGATTCAGAAATATATTATCTGATCTCGTCAAGGTGTCATTTAAATCTGTTTATTATGATAATTATTTTTAAGGTTACGGGGAAAAAGGAAAAACGCTATGTATTGATGGATAGAATATAAGGATTTGAAATAAAAGAGCTGCGGTTTCGTCCTTGATATATTTTGCGTATGATTTGTCTTTACATATCTTACACTTATTTTTTGGAATTCGAACTGATAATCATTCTGTTACGTTAGATCTTATCCTTTTATATGCTACACTTACTCATATTTATAATGACAGATTTTATTATCTTATAAATATGTATACATATAAAATAGGGTACATCAAATTAAACATAAAATATTTGAAATATTTTTGTAACTAACTAATTCATTAAGAATAGAGTCATATAGAATTAAGCTCAAAATCAAAAAAACACTTAATAAGCAGCGGCCTTCCCTTATGTCTTCCGAGCATATATTATTACTTATCATAAAAATATTATTCTACCAAAATGAATTTTATATATTTTATCTTATTTTTAAAAGTATTCTCTTATAATTCAGTCTAAAACAATGCGGTCACATTTTAGGAATATTTTAAAAATAACATGATAATAGGGGTTCCGAGTCAAGTACTGACCCCGTTCTTGTGGTAACAAGCTCTACCGAAATAAGTTCTTTATACATTGCAGAAGCTCTCCGTGTCTTCAAATCTTAAAGTCTACGCTACTCAGATATATTGGATACACAATACAATAAAGTTACGAAAACTATTTGAGATTTTTACTATCTTTTATTTTATGCACGTATATAAATAGAAGGAGATTCGTTTTAGTTTGAAATATAAATAAACGATTTATGCATACTTGTTTTATTAGTTATAAAATTCTGGTATTGCATTTATAAGAATGAAATTATTATTTGTTACATAATATTGAAAAGAGTCAACAATGTTTGCGTTGAAACAAATTTGTGATAAAAAAATACTTCAATCACATTCACCACATCTTTTTATAGAATGGTATAAAATACGTTACGTTAGAAAGTTTATTTTCATAGATAGTTTAAAATATATATTATTATTATTAACCACCAATTAATCTTTTAACACCTTTGCACGTTATTCTAAAGACTAAAATCTTCTTTTACACAGACCTCTAACATTGTAATGGCAGGAAATACCGTAGGTCTACCCTGTCAAGGATTAGATAGGATAGAATGGGGTCCTGATGAATACGCTAATCAGTTTGAACAAATCTATTCTAGCCAGCTATTTGTTAAGCAACAGAATATATTAAGACTCGTTAACCGTTTTAAAGTAACTATTGTAGTCAGAATTATAAGGGGCACAAAGAATATGTCGTATATCATACTAAACTTTCAATGATTAATTTAAGAACTAGCAAAATGTCATTAGCACAATCTTTCCAAACATCGGTGTCCAATATCGATAATTACGCTATAGTTACATATAGAGAGAGTACATTCGAAATTGTTTATCACATTTCATAATTCCCCGCTACCAAGGGAAAACACGTCACTTTGACAGTGAATAACAGCTCTCGCATCATTTGTCACTGTCATCCACTTAGCGCGACAAAACATAATTTCATAAAGACATCCTTGTTCTTGTTATGTCGTTCAGCCATTTTTTGGACGTTTTTGTCATCCAATCCACCTTATCCAATAATCGTCATCTGGGGAAACGGCGTGAGCTACCTTGAAGCGCTCGGTTATTTTGCGTTATTATATTATAAAATATTTTGTTCTAGATCTTTTTTATTGTATTACGGCTTGTAGTGTGGGAAATGTTATTGGTATTATTGTTGGTAATAGAAAAATATTTGTAGTTCGAGCAGCACCTACACTTAAGCGCCATGTGTTTAGTACCTTTATTTGTCTATTTGTTTTCGTATGGTATCTAATTTTAATATTATAACGAAATTAAAATTATGGTTATTATGATTTGGTAAAAAATCCATTTAAAATATCTTACATTGCCATCAAGTTTAATTTTTTATTAATACAGGATTAACAGATATTGGTTACAGTGACTTCAAATATGTATCTACATATATTAACTTAACTTCGATTTACAGATACCATAGAAATATCTTAATTACTAAAACCACGCTTAAGAAATTCTTAACATTGCACTTAAAATAAACATACAACTTGTACAAGTGTTGATGACAGTAGTGTGAAAGCACATACAATTACCTAATTTACTTAATCAGTGAGCAATACGTGTCTAGAGAGACTACGTGGATCCCATACAAATTGTGACCTGGTAGAATGACAATGTCAATTCAATGTTATAAGATTTAATGTTTTAATAAATAATAGTAGTAGTAGTGCAAAGCAGTTTGAATATGCTTCATATATTTTTAGCTTGACGATGTATCCTGCACATTACATGATATGCGGAGTATAAAAATATTATATTTTATTACTTTAGTTTATTCTAACAATTTGAACAAAGCAATTTAACTTTTGTTTGATGCATACGCGTGAATAAACGTTTCAATATTCAGTTTTGTATATATACAGCGAACAAACGTATACGAGCATATTCGTCAAATCTTTTATACTTAAACCATTATTAATACTATCTACTCAAAGTAATATTTTCTAAGAAAAATATTATAAAATTGTAAATAGTTTAAATAAGGTGAATACACGCTCAAACGTGTGACTGAAAATTCGACTTGCTGTGTCTATAGTTACTTATTCTAGTAACAAGGCAAAATTCGGCGTTGAGTTTCGCTACTTAAGAAGCAATGCCTTCAGAATTAGGCGGAAAATGGTAGTACGTAAGTGTTTAAATAGAAACAAAGTGTACTAGCTTAAATTAAATAAAGATTTGTTATTTTATTTTTAGTATGAATATTTAAATATGCATTGTACGAGCATATTTGGCAACATAGAGCTTTTACCCCTATTATTGTGATTAAGACCATAATTATTAGCTACATTGTATGTAAATTCAAATAGATATATTTTTATTGCTAATAACTGTAAGTGAGTAACGATCTAACTTATACATAATTCTTCCAAATCACGGTACAAGAAATAATATACAGTTTCATATAATATAATATTTTCAATAAAATTTCCTGATTTACTTGACCTCAACAATCCCTGCAGTTCTATACAACTCTGAAAGTAACACTAATAACATTTTCTATCTGAGAACAAAAGGATATCACGGTAAAGGCGTCGAGTGGTGGAGAAACATTATACTGAAGCAAAGTGAAAGAAAACGTAGAAACTGCAAAGCAGTTTGAATATACTACATATTAAAAATATATGTTTGTATTTATTTAAAATAATTTTAAACGTAGCGGGGTTTGATTACAGCCTCTTTGTATAATATTAGTACAAAACTTTTTTATTAGTTAGGCTTAGATTGTCCCTATCTCGGTCAGCTTCACAGTCTCTGTGGATTACTCTTAAAATTAGGCAAACATAAAAACCCTTAAAAATTAGCACGTCACGATCTAAATTAATGTTGTTGTTATATATATGTTTACTATGGTTAGGTAAAGATTTTTCGAGTAAAATCTTTGTTCTTAGAAAAGTTGGAATATTTAAAATGTAAACACTACTCTATGTCGTAATCGTACCTACAAACGTCACATATTGTCCAATAACCTGTTAAGTAAATAATCAGGAAACAAAAAACTTTTTTTTATAAGTACTTAGAAAATTGATTTAATTCTCTACTACATAAAATTTTATTAATAAATTACGTAATAAAATAGAGGTATTTTTTAATTTCATTTCAAAATTATATTAAAACGTGAAGATTTAGCAGGCTTACACTCAAAACTAAGGTAACTGCGCCACTACGACAGGATTAAAATGTAACTTAAAAATGTACAAAAACAACATAAGAACGGACGTTTAGCCGTAATTGGAAAATCGTATTGGTTATTCTATTGAATATTCAAGTTACCAATTAGTATTCAAGTCAGACGGCATTAGTTTGGCGAGTGGCTAAGGAGCTTGGGGCCTCCCTAAACAAGTTACCTAAATAAATTTATTTTATTTATTTACGAACATTGTATAAAATTCGACAGGATTAATATAATAAGATCTAAAGTATGTAATAAAGTAATATGTTATAATTTATTAAATTGTTATTTTTTTAAATTCATTTATCTTTTTTCTTCGCCTCTATAGTAAAATGGAAATAGGTAGGAATTGTGTTTGACATGAGAATGTGTGTGAATCTCGTCTTCGGTGTATCGAAACAATTACACTAATGCAATATAAAGCTTTCTTCCATAAATAGACTATCCAAACACAAAAATATTTTATAAATTTAAAACCAATAGTCCTTGACCAACAGATCAGGTTGAGATTTGTAGTTGAAATTCATGAGATTAACTTATTCAATCAAACAAATTCTTCAGATTTATAAAATTAGTTTTATAAAAGTAGTGTAGATATATGTATGTAATTGCAAATTTAAAGTTTTGTTTTTAATAGTTCTTTTAAAATACATTTATAATGTTAAAATTGATGGCTAACTTTTTTGGCAAAGAGCTCGCCTGATTTGGTTTACTGTGTTGGCAGAGTTTCTACTATGAAAATAGTATAATATATAGACAGAATAAAAAAATATCAAGTCTTAAAAGTTGTTGGCTTTAGGAAATTAAATAGTCACATTTCCAGATATCGAGAATGTAACATTAAAGGCCAAATATTAAAAGCAATTATAAAGCCATTAGTAAACAAAATCTTTATTATAAAAAAACTTTTTTAATCATATTGGCAATTATTTATTTTTCGAGGTTAATAAACCAGAAAGATATGTAATAATATATACCACTAATATATACCAGATATGTAATAATTTTAGCAGCTATACTACTATAAGAGTACACAGAATACAGATTATAATTATTTTTTTATCGTAATTTATATTGAAACCCTCGAAATTGACTTCTCAATACTTATGGAGCATTAAAGAGATTTTTTTCAGTTAAGCTAGCATTCCCTTGCATTAAGTTGTTTAATTTTGATCCAAATCAGGGCTTATCTTATAAGTAAATCTGTAGAAAAATATTTTTTGTACATTGAAGAAATTGAAAAAAAAAATAGCCAGCGTGTGAAAAGATAAATAACAGAACCCATTTCCATATTTTTTTTTGTCTATTTGTCTGTTTGTATGTGCGCGCATCACGTAAAATCTACGAATCCAATGCAGACAATGTTTATATACAAAAATTAAACGCAACTTGAGGTATAACTTAGTTTTTGTTTCATCAAAATCGGTGCACTCTATTAAAAGATATGATTAATTTAGTGAATTCAAGAAGTAAAACGTTACGCAATTCAGTATAGTACTTGCAACGACATCTCCGATAGATGGCGTTGTGCAAGTTAAAATTTGGGTGGTTTACATGAAATAATTTCCAAGGGGGCGAAGCCGCGGGAAGCCGCTAGCTTAAAATATAACAAAAAGCTTAAGCTCACGCATGTATTAGGAACTTTTCAAATTGCTAATGACGTACCTCCGCGTCTGTTCCACATGCTACTCATTTTGTTTAAAATGTCTTTGTCGATGGTAATTTGTGTCTCTATCATTAAATGAAGATGTTAAAAGTTTCCTTACGTGTTAGAGACAGCATTGGAAGCCTCATATGAAATAATAAAATACTATACATAATACTGTATATTACTTTAGCTTACATATTTATATTACTATAGCCTAAATAAAATAACAACGATTTTTCGTTTATGACAATATTTTTCTTTATTAATTAAAGACTAGATTTTAATGTTTTTCAAATGTTTTACAACCATAATAAGTATATAAGGCCGTAAATTTAAACATACTGATAGTAGTTCTTCACATGGTACTATACTTGAAAACAACTTTGAGTTATAAGTTCATGCCAACTAACTATCCAAGAACTTTAGAACGGGCAATAAGCAAAGAAACTGAAACAAATTATTATTACTGTCTTTAGTATTTTCTCACTTTTAGTTCACAATAAGTTTATAACAAAAACTGTGTGTCACTCAAACACCGGTGTCTAAGACATTCTGTCGATCCCTGGGGCCCGTATTGCAGGATTTGAATTATTTATCAGTCCTCTTTGTACTTCTTCCAAAATCAACTATTTCGACATTTACAAGTTTTTCGATTTCGACAACTATTCAAACATGAATATATTGCCGTGCTTTTGTAATAACATTTGGCGTGATCTACGTTTACTTAAAAGATATGTGTGATTTGTGAATATTTTACATTAGGCAGTGTATATGCGGGCAATATATACAAATCATTAGGAGATTATTTCATATGGAGTAACAGTTCAATAATGTATAATAATAATAAGTGTCCCAATCATTTTTATACTAATTTGACGATAAATCTTATAACTTATTGCCTGTCCGCACAGGGGCATAAGCGTATGACTTTATACGAGATATGAAGTTAAGAAAATATAACTGTACATGGCTCAATCTTCACTCGAAAATATGAAAAATATATTGAATATTTCATTTTTTGGCACACAAGCGCGGCGTAGACTTTCACCACGCAACACTCAATTTCAGCCAAACGGAGGGAACAGAACGGAGTGTCTAAATATTAGGTTATGTCTGTCTACTCTACCATTCGCGGGATATAGCATAAATCTGAAAGAAAAAATATTACTATTTATTAAAAATAATGCCTTATTGGTTAACAATGAGGTATTACTTTTTATAAATAGACAAAACCTACTGGACCATAGTTCCCCAATATTATATGCTATTGAACAAAAATATTTATTTTCATTTGAAAACATTCGAGGTATAGAACTAGAATTTTCAATACCTACACTTGCAAGAATCTCACTAACAAATTGAAAGAGTGCAAACAGAAAGGATATTTTAAACAACCTATACTAAGGTATCTGTTTTCTATACGGAACACCGCTTTCCCGCATTTCTCCCTCATGTTCGATCAACTTCAATCGGTCTGTAAATTTGATATTGTTTGTAGTAGATATAACAACAGTATTTGTGGAAAGTTTACTCTTACATTTTGTATGAATATGGAAATAACATTATATTTACATATGATAAATTTAATTTCGTGTGTTTATTTTGTATATTGTTTTTGTAAAATCGATTTTCGTTCGCTTGTTCGTCTATTAAACTATATTTTAAAATAAATATAGTTATATAAAAGTCAATATGTAAAGTTTTGTGTATTGTCTATAAGCCCTTCTCTTTATTTGTGTTTTATGTATGCATCGCTGATGTGATTAGATATTCAAAGTCGTATTTTCAGCATTACGCTGTATCCTACACAATGTAGAGTAGGTAGAGGGAACTTGCGACTCTAATGTTAAAATACTCTGTTCTGTTCCCCACTTTCCGAAGAATTTAAGATATTTCGTGTAATGTGGCGGAACCATAGCGAAGAAATTAATATATCGAATGCTAAGTTTACAATATTAAAAAAAACCTTTTTTCGAGTGGAGATAGAACCCACAACCTGTCGCGCTTACAGTCCGTGCTGCACAGCCAGAGCGCCTCAAGTTTTTAAAGTGTAGATTTTAAAAATAAAATGGAGTTTTATTAATGATTATAAATTAATGATACTTCAACAGCTTTCATAAATTAAAATTAATTAAAAAAGCAATTTTTTAGACTTATCTCTTGATTTATTTTAATATCAAAGCTTGATGTTACCAGCTTTGTTTGTATTGATAACTCTGCAAGGCGCCTTTGTGAGATATTCTGCTCAGCGTCCAATAGTGATCTAGTTAAAACATCAACCTGAAAATTAGTTGCGTCCCAACAGCGTATGGATTATCTTACATAAAGGTACACTAGATAATAAAATACATATAAATTAATACAGATTTTTTTTAGGTCTCCTATGTATGCATGATTATTTCCATTTTTATTGTATGAATGATAAATCTATGTATCTAAATTTTATTAATTCAATAAAAATAACGAAACAAGTAGTTAAGTAAAGTCATATACTTTATATGCAACGGATTCTAGGTTCAATGGGCACCGGAAGAAATGAAATGTCAATATTTCTTTGTTCTGTTAACAAGGCAGAAATATGGTGTTGACTCTTTTAACAGAACAAAACTAATCAACAGAACGGAACGAAGTGTCGTAACACTAGGTTCCCAAATTCTCTCTGTCACCTGCCATGTTTGGAATATAGCAGGCTGAAAAAAAATACAATTTCCTAATAATCTATACCATATCCGATGTATTATATATATAATACAACTTTTATATTATACACTTTGACAATGATAAATGGCTAGGCTAGATGACTTCCCAACAAATGGACATTCTTTTTCTTGAAAGTATAACAATAGCGAAATATAAAACTCAATTGAGTTATAACTTAAAATACCTAGTTCTTTATTTACTTGAGAAAAAATATGACTTATGCTTTTATTTACGCGTTCTAAAATTTATAAGCGTCTCACGTTAATTACACATTTCATAAAGTAACTTTGACAAAAGCTATACTAGTGTTTATAATAAAGTTAAGTTTCTCAGTGTACTTAGCGACGTCGATACTTAGTAGCATCTCTTTCGTTATTTTAACTTTACAAAAATATCCACTACGGTTGTATGAAAGAGAACAAAGTCCGACGTATTAATTGTATAAAACGATCTTGTTTCCTCTTACTTATATTGTTTCACTTTGTTTTGAATACAAAAGTTTTTTTTTTATATTTTAA
Organism: Eueides lybia; assembly: GCA_034509065.1. NCBI lineage: Eukaryota > Metazoa > Arthropoda > Insecta > Lepidoptera > Nymphalidae > Eueides > Eueides lybia. Next base: position 30,146 of record JAYDZJ010000085.1, read on the forward strand.
TTAGGATTAACCTTGTGATTAATAGGCTTGTAGCTTGTATATGTTGAAGAGTTAAAAAGATATTATGTGTTTTTTTTATATCAACATATATATTAAAGCCCTGTCGTAGGGCAGAGACACAAACATGTGACTGTAAACGTTACTGGTTGTGGGTTTGATTGGTTCAACAATTACCGTCAAATTCGTGAGATATTGCATGTTGATTGGTGGAAGAACACAGCGCTTCAGCTTTTTATCAGAACGAATAAATAAAAAATATTAAATATTTCATTTCTTCAAGTTGGAATGAAACCCACATTCTGTCACATTCACAGCCGTACGCTTGTGTCCCGGCGCCACGACAGGTCTCAAATAATTTCATGTTGAGTCTGATAAAATACTATAAAAACCCTTCATATACCTATAATAAACCTATTTATTATTCTTCATACTGTTTCAAAGAAAGATGCAATATAACCATAGTCTATAGGTAGATTGTTTTGTCATTAGCATTTCATCAATAATATTGTAAGATTATGGTGAACATGCGTAGGGGAGTAGTGTTTGTCCAACG
>JAYDZJ010000089.1:28498-41603 GCA_034509065.1 Eueides lybia
GCCTCATAGATGAGATAAAATTGAAGTGAAATCTCGTTCTGCAATTATCTACTTAGTTTTAACTAGAATATTACCTATAATTCTTAAGATAAGACAATAATATGTACCTGCAAAGATCATTAGGATGCGATAAGATTAGAAACTGGGCTTCATAAACAGTATTATGAAAATTTATAATTATTATGGCTTTGTATGTAAATAAAATTTGTAATCTGAAACAATTAACAATAAAACCACGATATGTACTAAAGATTATCGTATGATTGAAAAAAATATATATGAAATATGAATGTGACTGTTCCAGATTTAAGAAGTCAAGTGTCAAAATGCCAATATGGAGTACTGCAGGGCTCCTCGAAAATAGCAATTGTATCTTAATAAGGTATTCCCATGTTATAAATGAGGAAATTTGAATAAAACACAAAATATTTAACTTAATTTATATTAAAAAAAATCTTAACTAGCTTTTATTTGTTAAAATAAAAAAAAATATATAGATTAAGTTGTTATAATTATACATATATCATCGTGGCATGGTAGTTGGGCACATCTCAATGCATGCAGTACAGTGTTTTCAGGCAACGGACAGTGGAGGGCGGTGGTGGGGCTGCGAGGGCGCCAGGTGGTGAGCGCGGCGGCGCGTGCGCACGCCACTCCGCGCCTCACGCCCGCTCCGACCGCACGCGTCCCGCCGCCGCCGCGCCTGCCGGTACGTACCACCGCGGCACTTGCGTAACCGCCGATGCTCTAGCCGATTGACGTTGCTCCACATTATAACGTTTCAACACGAATTCCGATAGTTTAATTTGCCGGAGTTTAGCGGCGAGAGCCTCGACGGAACTTACGCCAGTAGCTGCACCACTTTTGTGAATTTCGCTTGTGATTTAATCGATTTGCGGAGCCGGTGAAGTGTTTCCGAGGAAACGACACTGAAGGTCACCAGAACCCTTTCACGTGAGCATGACTGCCTTAAATCACATATCAATTTTTTATTTGAAATTGAATAACGCGTTTATTGCACTGATCTATTTTTTATAGCTTTAGGTGTCAATTTTTTTTAAAGCTACTTATTTTTTGTGACGTAGCCTAATTAGACTTGACTTAAAATTATTGATTTTCAAGGGTAACTCCACGTGACCTACCGTATCGAAGGTGATCCTCGTTATAATATTATTTTTCAGTTTTAACTAGTTTTAACACATAATATGTGTCTAGGTAAAATAATATTGAACAAATCACGACATAGTCTGTTACAAGTTTGTCTTTTGTCAAAAACAACTTTGTTAATATTCAATACCAGCTTTACTTTATTTATAATTTAGAAACAAGCAACAATTATTTTCGCTCGCGGTTGACTCCTAAAAAGTTACAGCTTTATCTGAATCAATTAGCGCCTTTCGGAGTCGTTACTGATCCGCAACAAATTTATGATCTGAAACGGCGGTCAAGGACGATGTGAAATTACTTGTCGACGAAATATTTAATTGTTTTTAATCCAATAATTATTGCAAAACCGTTAAAGTGACAACGGCTGCGACGGGCTGCTATTGTTGTCAATGACTGTTACGTATCGACACACATTCAGTTTACTTTCCGTTGTGGAATTACTTGTGGCTTACTTAATAATCGTTAGCATGTCCGTATGTCCGCCGGCTCTAAGTAACGTGCTTTGAGATGCGTTGCACGCGACATCGCCAAAACAAAACAATACGAATATGGTTGCCATTCATTTCCTTTAACGTGTAGAATTTGTCATATTTACATGTGAATGTCATATGTAGCTACGTAAATATTATTTGCTTTATTGGCTAAATGCAAAAGAAGCTCAATGTAAACAAAAACTCTTGGTCATAATTAAAATTACAAATTCAAAAGTTTTAAGTTTGTTTATTAGCATAAAGCAATATTGACACAAGATATTTTTAATTCTTAATGCTTATATATATTTTAATAAAAAGTCAATAATATTAAATAATAACGATTCTCAGTAAATAAGTTATTTATTATTTAAGTCATATAAAAGGACAAGTGGTACAAAGATGACAAGTGTGGTAGACAATAAGAAAAAGATTGCGACATCATTTACTGAGCAGGCAATTGTTAGTCGTTAGACGTGTAACGTCAAGAGGAAAAACATGTACACAGCTCTTTTAATAGAGTAAAACAAATAGTGTATGTAACTTGCGATTACATTTTGTTCCGATTCTATTACATATGTATTTTAAATTTAAACGCAATGTTTACGCAAGGTAGCGGTAAACTGTAAATACTCATATTTATTTCGAGATCATTATAAAAATTAAATTTTAATATTAACTTAAATATTTGGTGGAAAGTTAGGAACTGAACGGAGTGTCTTAACTCTAGGTTCTCAAATTCCTTCTGCCTACTTTGCCATGTGCAGAATACAGCGTTCTGCTGAGATTGAGAAATATTAAGGTCTTAAAAAACTTATACAATTAATATAGACTGTAAGAATAAGTTATAATCTTGAATGCAATAACTTTGATGAATAGCGTATGGTAGAGTGAGATAATATTGGTGTAAAGCCGATTTGTACGCAAGTGGTCTAACATTGGCCGAAGCAGTAAGGTCTCCTCGCTGATAGTTATGTAAAACTACGCGACAAGCATCGCGAGTACTTGCGACATGCGTTGTTAGTAATTAGGACAATATTAGCCTTGTTACGTGATTATATGATTATCATAATAAACAAATAAATATGAGAATGTATATATTTCGCTAATAAAATAAAGGAAATTACGAAAAGTCGTTTTTTATACATACAATACTTAACTATTGTTTACTATAATAAGCGTTTTAAGATTAACCAGAAAGTGTTGTAACTAAAATTAAATATTATTTCGATATACTTTAGATGTGGTTAAAAAGACGTTAGTGATTAAATGTCTACGATTTATACGGCATTAGAGTGTTCATTTCGTTTCGTTACAGCGGAAATAGCACTCGTTATTTGTTTTGTTTTGCGTGACATAACAGTCTGAAGAACGTGTAGCCAGCTAGAAGCTGATTGTTGCTTTAAATAACTTAAATGTAGAACGAGAGTAACCTGTAATAATCACAATTTTTAAAATGGTTTGCTAAAAAGTTACATAAGAATAAATGAGACTTTAAGCTTGCAGTTGAACGGTTGATAATTATTTAATGTAGCCCATAGAAATTAAGCTCCACTCATTTATTTACTGCCGAGTTGAGGCTTGTCGTAGCATAGAGGCACCAGCGTGTGATTGTATATGTGACAGGTTGTGTATACAATCCTCACTAGAGGAAATTAAATATTTAATATTTAGTTAATTTATCCATTGTGGCAACGAGGCAGGCAGTTCTGCCTCTAAGCCTTGCTTTAAGATCGGCGGATAGTAAGAAATGGAATATCTTACACTAGATTCACAATTTCCCTCTGACTACTGTGTCATGTGGGTAAAAAAAACAATATTTACCTCATTGTCTTTCCTTTCAAATTAAAGTTGTTTCAATAACATATTTTACCTTCGGTCTCTAGAAATTGATTCTTGTGATTTTTATAAGTCTCTAATGTATTTAATATTACTTATATAATAACATCTATAAATTTATTTGTATAATAAAAACATTTCTTGTTATCGTCGATGACAAACCTCTTATATTAAGTCCGGTTTCACTCACACTAATAAGTATGCAAACAATAAAAAGATCTTAAAGAGAATAGCACGTTGTATACATTTTAATTATCGGCAGCTCTATGTTATTAAAGAGATCATGGCGCAGGAGCTCAAGCATACGATTGCAAACATGATATTGGGGTTTGATCCCTACTCAGGGGATATTTAATACTAGATGTTGTATTATATATTTTAATGTTTTCGCACTGATTTACAATTTTACTGGGAATTGTGACTCATTAAAATAATTTTATCTCTTTGATCAGTTTTTAATATGTTAACTCTAAAGCTGATGTAAATTAATACTAATCAATTTTATAATTATTATTTTTATGGGTTAGATTCTTTTTGTAATATTTTAATTTTCTCGGTCTGGTAACGAGGAAAAGCTCGACGTTTCGTTCCACTGAACATGCCATTGCATGTTCAGAATTCAGCGTAGTGTCTTAACACTAGGTTCCCAGATTCTCTCCTAACCTGCTATGTACGCATTTCCACATAGCGAAACTAAGAAAAGAAAGTTATTTAAAAAAGAAACAGTTTGGTAAATAAATTATTGCGTGACACATATCGTGTACGATAGTACATTAGGTAATACACCTAGTACCATTAAAGTAAAGGCCAACAAACAAATTAAAAAGTAAAATGAACAAGTAATTAAAAAACAGAGAAACATAAAACAATTGGCAATGTTAATAGATATTGTTTTGTGCAAGACATGTACATTGCACATTACGCGAATAACTTTTAAGTACAATCTTAAAGACATCTTGCATTAAATATATTATTTATTCTTAACAAATTATTATGTTAACGCGAGATAAACAAAATTATCAATACTTAGTTGATTAGTATTCAATTTTAATGCTTAGTACGTAAATTGATATTAATAAGATCCGCCGATTTGTAACGATAATTTTCACGAGCTGAGATTGATTTTGTAAGCGAGGACGCGCTCTTGACCCGACAATTCAGGCACTAACTGGGTCTCAAACCTTCGGCGGCGACCCTCACTCCGCGTAAAAACTGAAAAATTGTATTATATAGAATAATAATCATTCTTTTCTTTTCCACCCTTTTGTAATTGAACGGAATGAAAGCTAGAACGTGTCTATTCAAATTTGCCAAAGTATTGCTATGTTAGTAAAACTAAAACTAGCTAAAAAATACCGGTGTTCGGTTACTTAATTTTATTATTTATGAGTTTCCAATCGACCAATTTAAAAAAATGTATCGCAATTGTACTATATTCAATAATAAAAACGTTTTGATGAGAATATTTTATTCAATACATACTCTATTTTCTAATTTCACCTAAATAGTACAATAGAGAATATTGAATTTATTAACTCCACAGACAGAAAAACTAACAACAAAGTACTTATATATCCAAAGTTGATCAATATTTAGATTGTCTTTCATTTAAATAACTACAAACTACAGGCAATTAAGTAAACTGCTTAGCTTAGCACACAATAGCATAATATATTATGAAGAATAATTTAATTTTATGGTACGAGTGTATATAATAACTTTAAGTTTCACATTAAGGTTGCAACAAAAGTGTCGACATAGGCGGCAGTGAGTGTCACCTGTTGGCAGCATCTCACCGCAGGCTCACCTTTGACCTGTTGACCTTTAACAAATACACTCAATCGTTATATAAGTTCATACTTTAATAAAGCAAACATTAAAAATAATGATGACATATTTTTTCTTTGTTTCATCTGCCTTATGACGTAGCTAATATAGGCGATAATATGAGAACGTAAATATAGTGTCATTGTTCATTAGAACTGGTCTCGTTAGTCTTGAACTTGTAAACAATGGAGGAGGAAGTGCAGCGGGTACTCGTAGTACAAACGGTGTAGATAAGCAGCACGTGTGACCGAGCGCGAGCACCTCGCGGCCTTGTCCGGCGGTCGGCGATGGCGTGCAAATCACACAGATAAATGAAAATATGGAAATTCCGTATCTATAATGCGGACAATTATGTCATTGTTTATATTTGATGAAACAAACTTGTTTTCTGTTATTATATAAAACGTAAGTACATAAGTACTGATTATATTGATGTATTGAAGATGAAAGCAAGTAAATACAGAAGTCAATAATTCTAATTCATATTAAAAAATAAATTTAATAGTTTGCGGCGTTGAGTTCCGTCACTCAATACGCAAATGCCTCAAATTCAGTGGAAAGTGGGGAATGGTGCGGAGTGTCTTAACTCTAGGTTTCCAGGACCCCTAAGCCAACCTTGCCATGTGCAGGATGCAATGTGAAGCTCAAAAAAAAAAAAGAAAAACAACATTTCTGAGGAGTTATACGCTATTTTAAACATATCTCACAACCTAAGTCAATCTAAAGTGAACTAGGAAGGCAAATATTATGGCATCGAATGTACAGTATTACAATATATGAGCCAGTATGAACCGAGTCCCGCTCACCGCTGGCTGAGATCAGCTGATTGTGACGTAACCTCGTAAACCAACACTTGTTGCATAAAACTAAACGACACACTGTCCTCTTCATGTTTACCTCATTATATGTAATATATATACATAGACTTATTATAGACATATTAGCTTATCGATACGAGTATCTTTTTTAGATACATACGTTATATTAGATATTATATTTAGATCTACATATATTATTATATATGTAAGATAATTTTAATAGTACTGTATTGTAGCTTAACTAGCTTTCTTACCGGACATTTTCATAAAATCTTTTGGTGATGTTAAACATCTTAACATATATTTAAAGTCATTGATATTTTTCAAATATTTTTTATTTTATACTATATTCTACATTAGAACACAACAAGTACATAAGATATGTCTGAATGTAGCTTAGAGCTGTAATTGTAACCAATTATTGAATGCTTTATATATATATTTAATCATATATAATAACAAAATTTTAATATTGATTTCATATAAATTCTTTACTCAGTAGCACATAAAGAGGCAGTAACACGTACTAGAACCTACTAAGTAGATACGTTCCGTTACGTGAAGCTTGCATCATGAGCACTTTCGCGCGCTCGCCGCTGACCGCCGACACACCGACACACAAACCTGCGAATTAATCATATGATAATGCATCTAGCTTATTATAAATACGTCTGTTGTAACAACTTAATGACAATTTACGTAAAATTATTTGTTCAAAAATATGTAACAAGTGTAGAAATGTGAGATTTACTTTGAATTTATATTACATATACTTTTATTATTACAGATTATTTTTTTTATATATAAGTTAGTAAAAAATTAAGACATTGTTAAATACATATTCTTTATTTAGTTTTTCATAAAGTACTTTAAATAGTTTAATTTATACATTTTCATTAGATTACGCAAGACGTTACGAGCGCTTACATAACAGCTAATACTAAATATCATGAATTATAAATATGCACTGTGAAGTGTCCTTAAATCTTTTGACTTCCGCATTCATCATTTAAAATAATAAATTGAATTTTTAAAAATTTCAAAACTTGGGATTTATAGGGTTCTATATTATTATTATTTTTTCTATTATTACACTTATATAACTCATTTCTTTGTTAAGAAACTCATCAGGAACTCTTCTGACATTTATTGGCTTAGAGAGTAAACCTGCTAAATTTGTTTTCTGTTGCAATATAGATAAAACGAAATCCACCTTCATTTTATTTCATATAGACGGAAATATAAATCATTTTTCGAAATTTTAAAAAACTTTTGAGATTTTATACATATATTAATAATTTTTCTACTCCCCCAAAATATTCTAAAAATTAAAATATTTAAAGAATGAATACCATTTCTGGGATATTTAAGAAAAATCGAGCCTAAAATCTTCACGTTTTCTGGCGGACATTTTCACACCATTTACCATGATGACATTAACCTAGCGTAATATAATAATATTTTACATTGTTAGTATTTGTTTACAATTTAAGCAATATAAGTGATTAAATTCTAAGTACCACATGTTACTTAATTTTTTTATTATATTGCTAATCAATGTAACAACGACTCGTTTACCAAATCTTATCCGTACCACTTGATATAATCTAACATTGTACTTTATTTCAAGTACTTAGCGCCATTCTTTCAATCTTTTCCAATATATTTTCTTACATAATGTAATTTTACGATCATTTTGATCGTTCGTGTCATAAATTTGTATGTTGCTTACTCCCGAGGTCGTTTGTTATTATTCTAAGAAATCCGCAATAGGCAACGACTCTACCATTTTAAACTGAAATATTTTATCCACAAGTAATTAATATGCACGTATATACAAAAACATCTTAAGATTAAATGATGTAGTAATGGAACATTTTTTGAGGGGTATTTTCAACAATTTTCACAGAAATAACATTTTCGAATACTTGGAATTTAGTCCATTGCATTACAAAAACATGGACCCAACGTATTTTTTATTAATGTTCTTTAATTTTACCTATTTAAGACATTTTGTGAGTCACACTTATGAACAATGCAATGGCTGGCGCTAAAAATAATTTAATTGCAAATGAACAATGAATTGCTTTCTATATTAATCGACTTAACCTCGAATCTATTTCAATAAGAATAAAAATATCTGTTGCACAACCATCTCACTCCCTCCCCTGTCGCCGCTGCCACCTTCTTGTAAACCTGCGCTCTAGTAGACGCTGTTTAATGACCTTTCAATATTCAGTAAATACTTCATATATAGCAAAAAGTGCCTTAATTCCGTTTTTATAATTTACTTTAAACATTTTTTATCAAGTCTGAATATATTTGGCAACTGACCTTAGTCTTACAAAAAGTATGTAGAGACTCGCTAAATAATTTGATTAATTCTGTATAAACATTGATATTCTCTAAGATATTCATAATCTATATAATTTTAAATACAATAAGTAATCAGAGTAAAGCAAAAAAATCGTTTCTGACCTCCTGACGAGTTTTGTAAATATTAAACCACTCAGTGTGATATTATGATATTATAGTCAATGGACATTGAGGTTATCAAATTAAATATGTAAGTAGTTTATTTTATGCACATCTGACATTGAAGCCGCTCTTGTGAAATCAGCGCACTGTTAAATTGACAACAACATCGTGTTATAAAATTAAATTCGTAATAAGCGTGAAAACATGATTTAAAAAGTTTAATTATTCAAGGTAGTGTAGCGACAAATACTTTGTAGTCTATCTTAAATGTGACTAAGGGCTGCTCTACGAGTATTTATAATATAGAATAGTATTGTTTTAGTTTTTAATGATTAGTTTTTATCTTGAAAAAAATATGAAAATGAGATTTTTATTACACTCATATATTGGCCTATCAAGCAACGAAATCTCATAATTTACACAAGTTGATTATAAAGTAAACCAGTAGCTCACCAACCCAAAACAATAATGACATAATGTGACATAATGCCTCGATGTAGGGCACGCAAATAGCGGTACATCGACGACCGTCTCACCACGTCACACGGCCACTCTGAAGCGGACCGTTAACGTAACTGATGCGATTATCTCACGTGTAAATTTCCGTTATTATAATATAGTAAGATAAATTAATTTGATGTTGATATGTAGCACAATTGAAAAAACTTTGTAATCCTTTATCTAATTCGTACTGTAGTAAAAATATTAATATCAAATATTTATACTATGTTGCTATTTTACGTAAAACATACATTTTATATTGAAAGAAAATAAGATACTGTATAATTATGGCTTTTATGTAAGCCTAAATACCTTTCTAAACAGAATCTTTCCGCTGTCCACGCGGCGGTGATTCAGTACTCGGTGAGTGTGCGGAAGGCAGTCTCGGCGAGAGGGAAAGGGGCGTTGGGTAACACACGGCCGCACGAAGCACACGTCACACAAGCATTACGGTCCACTTTGTATCGAGAACACTCTTGATTTCATTATTAGCCTTCTATTTGTTTTAGTTAAATTCACCCTATTGTTTCATGTATAATTTATTCATTGATATGGTAATATACAACTATAAAATATCTTAGAGATAACAATCTTAATAAAATCATTATTTTTAATCACATAATGTCTTAATAACTTCATATTTTTTTAGATAATGTGATTAACGATTAAAATGAAGTAGTTAATTATGATCATTTACGTTATTAATTGAGGTCCTCACGTTATAATGTACAATTTAATATGACACTGACATAATTATAAATCTAAATAGTCACAGTCATCTAATATCCTCTTCATACATTTAAGTTATAAATATTGAAAAAAAAATATATAAGGCATGAAGCAAATTACAGTATATGTACCCAATAATATGTCGATAAATATCTATATTATAGTACAATTTTCATTTCATTATATTAAATAATCAAAAAATGTTGAAATTACGAAAGTAAAAGGTCAGTGTACCGGATTGAGGAAAACAACTTTTTTTAATTTTGTTGTAGCTCAGTTCCACTGTTGCGTAAGGAGTCGTGTAGAATGTGACATATGCGGGGCGCAGTGGGTCACGGCCATGTCGCGGGAAATTTAAAACTATTTCACAGATATTTTACAATGTTTATTAGCTTATATAAATATGACTCACAAATATTTTCACTATGAACAGTAAATAAGTAAACAATACATATTTTTAAGATAACTTAAAGGAATAAATTGAAGTCATGTGTTATATGTATATATACTTACTATTCATTTACTATACAGAGCTGAAGGATACGTATATTTTACAATCGAAGCGCTCTGCACGATGTAGAGCGCCGATCCACTTCCACTTTTCATATAACAGACTTCAACGAGCGCGACGCGTTGATGTCTAATGTATGGAAATTAGTGTGTATATGAAAATAATTAAATTGTTTACTATTCCATTACTTAAATTTATTATAAATTTAAAACAATATTGTTTTAAAATTATTTTTGGTTTTAATACAACCACAATAGGCGCTTAGAATTCATATTACCAATATAATTTGCATAATAGAGAGGTATTGGTACAAAAATATTTCCTAACTACACAATACGGGTTGTGCAAACACTTTATAAAAAACGACAAGTGTCTAATAACACCAATGTAAGCTCACATCGTTGAAGTAGCTATAGTTGTGCATAGTATTAGCCGTCTTACACACCGTGTGCTCAGAGTATAAACTAAATTCGTTTTTATGCTACACATGTGTACATTTCAAATAGTATAATAATTTGACGTTTGTTTTATCCCACATAGTATTATTTATAAATTAATTTTCGTAATTGTAAAAATCTTAAATTTTAAATACGCAGTTTCACGAAAATTGGACGTAAAGTGGAAATCATATTGTCTTAAAACTAGATTCCCTATGCCTAAAGTAGGAATAAAGTTAAATACAATAGAAATGTTAAGCCTGTTTAGGTTATAATAAAATTATCGACTCTTTAAAACAAGATTCAAACGATATTTACAAAATTATAAGATAATAATATACAATAAAATCTCGTTTCTTTACATTGATATCGGTTCTCATATTTTCTGAATTTGTATCAAGTGGAACAAGGCTGGTCGAAAGCGTTGCGAGGCCACTGACACCAACCTGAGCAAGCTTACGAGAGTGTTTTGCGTCACTATACAATTCCATATTTGGTGATAAATATTGTCTTAATATCACTTTGATTATTGCGATTACTATGCATTTTAAATTCGTTTAAACGTTAAGTCGAGATCATTTTGCAGTATTCCGTCTGTTCTGTTCACTGCGACATGGAAACCCGTTTCCAAAAGTGTATCATTCTATAATCCATACGATTAATCCGGTTAAAGAGTTTTATTTGAAATATTGTTTTTATGTTAATTATTTGGGAATGACCATAATTTATAATTTACAATACCATATATATGTAATATTAAGAAAAGTATATTGTAACCAGTAATTATGCAGAAGTTAAATACTGTCATAATAGAAATTAGTATCTTATCTAGTATCTTAAAAAAACTACTTACATATTTTTTCATAATATAAAGTCACATGGCGTTTTTTTAAATAATTAATGTGTATTATTTTTTTAAGCATTTTTCAAAATTAGTATAATTAACTTTATTATCTACTACTTCTTTATTATCTACTACTACCTCCCTGTCAAGAAGCTATAAGCAATTTCTGGAAAAATGGGTCACGAAAAAGTTACGATTAATTTGAAGTGAATGTAATGAATGTTATTTCATTACTTTTAATTCATATTTTAAAGAGGCTAAATTCATCTATATACAAATATATATTTTCAAGTACTTAAGCAATAGTCAGTTACAGTGGGCGTGGTCATTGAAAACAGGTCCTTCACTTCACTCAACACGTAAGTGATTCATATTTAAGCGAACTGGATGGTCTAGTTTATACTTAGGCTGGAAATTATCACAACGCAAATATTATTAAATATATCCGGCAGCTGCGCTTATTTTAAACTATACTTAAGAAAATTTGATTTTAAATGTATGATTAGGTCTATTAAACGAGTCTTTAAGTAATGTCATAATCACAATGCTAACTTGAATATGCAGCTTATAATATTATTTAGGAGTTTTTACATCAAAATCAAGAAAAATATAGTTTAGCTAATCGTGTAACGGAACGTCTTAATGGAATCTGGGTTTCTTTAAACTGGGTTTCTTATAATTTATTCCCAATTCCTTCTGCCTATCGAAAAAACGAGTTGCTTATAAATTCATATTTTTAGTATAATATACTTACATATATTATAAGCAATGAATTTCAGACTTTGTATCTCAATACGGCTATAAATAACTATTTTTAATATTACAATTTCAATTTAAAAAAATCTTCCGATTAAATTATCTTGACATAATATGTGTATAAACCTAGAGGGCGAAGGCTGTCAGTTTCTTCTTGCATAATGCGAGGTCTTCCTACTGCTATTGCAGTAGTGTAACGCGATGACACGACTCACATGCATTGACCTACGCGACTCTCATTGACAAATACCTATATGACGTGAGCTACAGGGCACATACACATTCACTTTTTAAAACCAGTTATTATATGCATAATTATATGCAATGTAAAATATATTGAATCGTTATTTTAATGATTTATATATTTCTATGACGTAACGTGAACGTTCAAAATAGGGAACAGGAAATAGAGTGTCTCAACATTAGGTTCTCAAGTTCCCTCCAATTTCTTATTTATGTGCGGGATAGAGCTTGAATCTCACAAAAAATGCTGTTAAAAACAAGATCACATTTAATATACAGTTATACTCGTAGGAGATAAAATGCAAGTAATTTATTATAAAATATCTATATTTTGAATACATCGTAAATAGCGCCGATCATAAGTTAATTGTACTGTGATAGTGACCTAGAAATTAATTTACAGAAAGCACAGACTTTGAATTTGACAATTTATTTTCACACACGAGCGACCAAATTTAATATCAACTGAACCATAACACTTTTAC
>JAYDZJ010000089.1:2995810-3013530 GCA_034509065.1 Eueides lybia
AATCTTTTGTATAAACTTCATATAAAAATGAAATAGTTGGTACTTAATTGTATAATTGCTTAAACAATTACATTATAAAGAACCTAAACACAATTCATAGCAACTATAAAACTTTTACTTTTAAAAAGGAACTAATTATAACAAATGAATTGAATAATAGAAGGTTGTTATTGTGTCAGGGGCAGTAGGCGCGGTGGGTGGAGCTCTTTGTTTCATCACTATAAGTACGTACATTGTGCACGAAAAATCTGACCTCGTTAACTTGAACGATTAATTGTGGAATTTGTGAAAAATTCAGTCTCATCCGCTTATCTATTATTATAAGTACTTAATCTATTTGTTTATATGCCAATCATCTTGAAATATTATGACTATATTTTGTTTTTTTTTTTAATTGAAAATTAAATCTTGCTTAGGCAATTAAAATATATAAATATACTATAATGTAAATCAGTAATCATAATCGTATAAAAACTATATGTCGATATTAGTTTTAAATCCTTATAAAAGATCAAACAGGAGAGTTTTGTAAGATTTTATATTTAATTATACAATATATGAAGAAAAATATAATAATTACGACATATACGATAAAGCTGATCTAATAACATGTTTTTTCAGCTTCACGCTATATCCTATGGCAGTTCCGTTCTCCAATTCCCGCCAAATTTGAACCATTGCGTGTTGAGTGGCGTATTTCAACGCCGCGCTTTGAGAGAGAAAACCGAGAAAAAAAACGTTAATTAAAATATATTAAATATTTTATTTCCTCGTGTAGGGATCGAACCCACAACGTGCCGCGTTGACAGTCATCCCATTGTGTCCTTGCGCCATGACAGCTCAATATTTATACAATTAACAATATACATATAACAGTTGAAAAAGAGGACTGTCGTAGCGCAGCGGCACAAGCGTAGCCTAAAATCGACTGATTCTGGGTTCGATCCCCAGTCGAGGAAATGAAATATTGAATATTTTCAATTTAAATATTTAATGTTTTCATTTCCGCTCTGGTAATAAGGCAAAGCGCGGCGTTGAGTTCCGCCACTCAACACGCAATGCCTCAAAAATCGACGGCAAGTGGGGAACGGAAGTGGAAAGGAGTGTCTTGACACTAGGTTCCCGGGTTCCCTCTGCCTACCCTGCCTTGTGTGAGATACAGCGTGAAGCTAAAAAAAAATACTTATAACAACAATATTGCATAAAAAAACGTTCACAATACTTAAACTCACTTATGTACATCACAAAAAATACTTGCTGTGGGTGTAGATCCTACGATATCAGGCCTACTTCTACGCCAGCTTATTATTTTCATATTCATCTCTGGCATCCTGCATTTGGCGTGGATAAAGAAAATTAAGCATTAAATACTCTGATGTCGCGCATTTTAATGGCACTCTGTAGTAACTACCATCAATTACCAGACAATGCATAATGCTGAGGTTTATGTAAGTATCCTTGGAAAATCACACTTCTTAAATTGTAAACGCCAATGCCGCTGTGGTGTAGTAGCAAAGGGTCTCACTGTAAGCGCGATTGCAGGTTCAATTTAGATTCGAGCCTTTTGAGACGATATATTATACTTGTTCTCTAGCTCAGCAAGACAAAACGCGGAGTTAAATTTTATCACTCAAACACTTGAAATATATGGTGCATGGAAAACGGTAAAAAAAAGTATTATTGTACTTATCTTTAGATTATATCTGCCTACTTCGCTACGAACAGTAAAAAAAATATTCTATACCAAAATAATATATTCTATTTAAATTGGTAATAGCGTTTATTCATGTTCTTATTTACATATGGACCTTATTCCAATATATCGTAAACTACTAGCGAAATTACTACTTCTTCAAATATTATAATTATTTTTATCGTTCAATATCAACATTAATAATTTTAATATATTACATTAAGTACATTAAGTTTTCGCTTTCAAATAACATCATGCAATTCCAATTACGACGTAGATGCCATAAAATAAGTTTATTTTATAGACGATTAATTTTGAATTTGTAATAGTATAGCAATGAATCTCGTAATGTTTGCTTAAAAAAAATAAAACGCATATCCACTTTATGTATTTTATGTATTACGAATGCCTGCAAATTATACGTTAAGTTTAATTATAAGATATATTACAAAATATCTTTTTACTATTGATGTGACTATGAATCTTTGTAGCTAGACATCTAAGCAAAGTACTAGTATCAAATTACTATTTTAGTAAATAACTACTACTTTTGTTACTACTGGGTCCTACTGGCTTACTTTAATATTTTTAAAAATTAACTAGCTATGTAAAATTTTCTGAGAAATCCTAAACACTATAATATAGCAAATAAGTGTCTGGGTACCTACTTACTACTTAAAACATTTCTCACGATAATCGTCGGCCTTATTGTTCTATGTTTTAATATTTCATATGATAACATATGTGTATTTTACTTTATTATTATTATATAGTGAAAAAGTGTATGAAAATTACAACTAATTTCGTAATTCCTTATCTAATTAATCTTTAATAAAATATTAAATACATTTAACGAATACTAATTAGCTTTAAAAAAAAACAAATTATCAAAATGCCGATTGGACCATTGTTGTAAATTGTAATGAATAGAACACTAACGTCAAATTGTATTTTTTTAAATGCTCATTAAAGAAACTGGTCATTGAACGCATATAAGGATATCTTAAACTAGTTTTTTATTTTCAAATAGATGTTACATCAAATAAATTGTATCGGACCGCTTTACGTGCTGCGTTAATTAATTTGAGTATTTCAGTTACCGTTACATAGTAAATATAATTTCTTATTTTGCACTATCTACGAATAATGATTTTTTTATAATCGGACGTTAATGAACAAGTATGTTTGGTATTTCCAGAAATAATGACGTTTACGACCAGTGTAAATATATTATTCTTGAGCTATTTCATTTAATACGTTTAATTATTTTTTTGTGCTTTTTATTTGCGAATTACTTTTTTATAAATAACATTTACATGTTTGATATAATCTGGCGTAAGTGTCATAATGTTATATATTATCTACGCGTAACCCACTACACAATAGAAAAGTCAAAGCTATGATTGTATGATTGTATGCCGCGTCATTTTACCTACTAAGTGTAGGCGTGGCCTAAACGACCAATAAACTGTAGCGGTTAGGTCTAATGCCATTAGCTCTAGCATTAAAAAAGTTACTCAGTATATACTCGAAAGTAAAATTTGTTTAGAAAATTATATAATAAAATATGTAAAAATATTTAATGATAAACAATAGGTACCTACAGGAAACAGATTTCCAAAATTAAACGTTAATTTGATGAAATTTGAAAATTACAAGAACTAACTTCCTTTTTATTCGCGTGTTAAAGTTTGAATCAATCAAAATATTGCGTGGTCGGTACTGCTACTACATTTTATTTGGCCGCAGGATAATATTATAAATGTTAAAAAATCCTGCAATCACCCTTCATGAATATGTTTATCGCTTTGCAACGCATCGCACGAGCAGCTGCGTTGTTAAGATTTGGAAATTTGCATACGTGAACGGACCTCTAGCACGCAAGCCAAAATTAATCGAAATATAAAAATAATAATTTTCATATTTTATCATAATTAACGATCTTCATTAACTTTGATCTTTATAACTCGCTATTTAAACAAATTCCCATCGCTAAAGCTAAAGTTAATAAAAAATAGCTAATAAATTCTATTGCTAACATTTTAAATGATATATTGAATAGCAGGTAATTCGTAAAACCTATTTACTTTTATATTATCTATGCATAATGAGAAATAAAAACAAGTCCACTCGTCAAGACTAACTTTATTAATAAATAAACAATACATTAGCGTCATATTCTATATATCTTTTTTAGGTAACTACAGCTAAGTACAGAAACATATTTTTGGATCGAAAACGCAACCAATACTATTCAATAGTTATTCATAATTAAAAATTGATAAGAAGATTTTTTTCAAAAGTTTTGTCTATGTTACTACGAGCACGTGTGCGCGGGTGAGCGGCAGCGGGGCGCGCGGGGAGGGGCGGCAGTCGGCAGATGTGTCTCTCAGCGCCATCTAGCGGCGTGACGTCGCCAGGTGCGCGGCCCGCACCGCCGCCGCCGCCCGCCCTCTGGCCTCAGTCCGCCGTCACGCGTCGCCGCGACAACACGTCCCTATAACCGCCACAAACCGGCAGCGCGCGCGAATCACGGAATCACGTATATACACCGTAGTGCCCGACTGGTTCCATTGGTCCCGGTGACACGTTAGTGTTGTGTGACTTAGTGTAAACTTAGTGGAGTAATGTGCGTGTGATGGATTTAGCCACCGTCGACTGCTGACGGGTATCACATCCCGTGTATGCTCAGGCGCCGGTAGTGGACGCGCCAGCATGCGCGCCCCCACGGTGCTCATCGCCCTCCTAGGGTTTCTGCCCCAGGTACTACAACGACACTCAGAATCGCATATCCTGATTTCTTTACGATTGTCTATACCGGTCGATTGCGAACTGGAAGACTGGCGTATCGTCACGACACTCACTTTCCCACGAGCCTGCTCTAGGCCCTAGATCGTCCAGGATAGGCGAGGGTGTAGGTTAGATGAGTCGTGACCGGGCCCGAGCAAGTCCGACAGTGCCTGTGTGTGTTTACCGAGCAAACATAGTTAGTACATAGTTGTAAAGAAAGTTCAGGTTTTAATACGGTCGACGTGGGGTCAGCTAGGTCGCGAGCCTCTTCGTTTAAAATTAGATGCATACCGAGGCTTTGCGATGAAGTCGATTCCTAAAAGGACTAATCTGCGATGCACGGACGGGAATAGCATCAGACAAGTCAGTGTTAAAATCAAATGAGTATTTCTGAGAGACTTAGTATTTCTATCTAGATATACCTAAAATTCAATATTTTAATAGTAATATGTAACTTAGGATAAAAAGTAATAGAATATATGTTTTTTCGACTAATATTTGTTTTTGAAAATCGTAATGAGAATCAAAGAAAATAATAATATAATCTATCACATAATGAAGGTCGGTGCCCTAAGAACGGTCAAGGTTGTTTACATTGCTTTGCTAAGGGATGAAATTATTTGCAACCCGAAAAACTTACTTTACACAAATGAATATTTTAAAGTATAAAAGATGATATAGACAAACTTTTTTTCGAAATATTATTACTTTTATAATACATAGTATATTCAGTAAATGAGATACTTGAAAACTTAAAAAGAAGTTTAAAAGTGTAAAGCTCAATATAATTAGTTTCAACACCGCTAAACCAACAGATATTTATTTTCATTACATACTAACGGATCGTAACTCTAATGTATGTAACAACTTAGCCGCCAAGTTAATTTACGATACAAATAAACAACGATAAAATAGTCGAAATAACGCATTGTCCAACAAAATCAATGACTTCTCCCTTAGTAACGGGTGTCTAATAACAATTGGGGGGGTCCCCATAGAAACTTTAGTTAGCTATAATTCCCCATGCGCGCGCGCATATAGAGAACTATTATTTATTATTAATATGTTCGCGTATATACCGTTATTACTGCCAACACAAATACACCTTATAGATACTTGCATTATTAAACTTGTCTGTGTAACCGGTGTGCTGAGAACTGATCTTGAGTTATCGTGTGATTTTCGTGCACTTTCCGCTGCCCTTAAATGTTTTATGTTTTTTATATGATGCAGTACGATTATCTGAGTCCTAGCATCAACATTCATTAAAGCTTTAAGGTACCTATTACTGACATCGAGAAAAAACTTCAGTTTGTAATTTAATTTGTTACGCTTTTTTAAATAGATGAGAAAAAGTTAAGTTAATTACGAAAATACTCTTTGAGAGTTATCTCAATTAAGAACAATTGTTTTTTTTACTATATAAATAAATTAAATGTACAGCAATTGTTAGGAAATATAAATTAATATATTGTATACAGAATAACATAACTAAGCCACATAATCGAAGTTAGGTTTTTACAAAAATGAAAAACTGCATCCGTCAACTGGTTTGGCCTGCCAGTATACGTGCGGTGGTGCATTGATGTAATTGTCCCGATCCTCTCATTCTTGTGATCTCAGTACATCCGCAGGAATCAATCGCATTCTTGTTTTTATGCCACGTGCATAGTTTACCGGCTGGGCGGAATCGCGTGATACCACTTGATCGGAAACACGTCTGTCTAAAACCGCAACCGAATAATCTCAATTTCCATTTATTATAAATAATTAGACGAAGGTTGGTCGTTCGCTTCACCAATTATTATATCGAGGATAACTTTAACTGCTACAATTTAATATTAAAAATAAAATTGCTCAACAGAAGTTGAATGCGTGTTGTAAAATATATAAGACTAGAGTCAAACGTAATGGAGAGCCTCAAATGGCGGGCAACAGTATTTTTATCGGTTTGCGACATTGCTGTATTAATATCGAGATTGTTCGGCTGCTTGTCGGATATCTAGGACATAGCTTGTCAGCTCGTATGGAACGCTAGTAGGTAATAGGTATTAGTTGCGTACGATTCATGATATAATCGGTTATATTTCTTAACGTGGTATTCTTAAAGTGTATGTATGTATGTGGTCGCTCGGCCCACATTGCAAGCAGGTGCGACATTAATGGCTACTCTTAAGAACCCTAACATCTGCTTTTTTTCATAATTTACTCGCGCACACAAATTCAAACTGACCGCGTTGATGACTAGAGTTCATTTTCGGGACAAGTTTACTATGACTTTTGGTAAAGTAACTTAATTGGCATGTTTATTGCCCAAATCGGTATAATAAAAGTTGTACAGTTATTTGAGGCTAGATACAAAAAAGAAAGCGCTCGTGCGTGTCTGCATGTCTCCAAATGTCAACTCATTGTGACGTGACGCAGAAATTGCAATTTGAAGTCGAATATTTAATAAGACTATTTTAAGTATTCCCACATTTTTCAAGAATTCCATTGCTCAACAGAAATGCCAGGTATTTACATTGTTACAGTCCTATTCACAGTAGTTACCAAATATTATCTTAATAAGCAAGGTGGGCCTCGAATCAAGCAATTTCCTCCCCAACGTTTTCACAACAATACTATAATAATTAATCGTCATATGTCATGTTAGTCACAATAAGCATATAAGTATGTGAAGGTATTTAACCCTGTTATAATTTCGTCCATTGTCCAAAGCGGTTTTGTTCTATGAGAACCGACTCAATTATAAGAAAACTCGTACGAAATCTGTATAATCGTCGGTTTTTAACGTCTTAACTATGTGAAATTTCAGTTTTGGTCTCATTGTATGATGAGAGCATATAATGACCGATTGTGAGACTACGTCATCTTAAGTTACGAGCTCATTATTCAATCCGACATTAATTTTACCATATTTGAATATGACATTACAACACAAGAATTGCTGTAAGAAATTCGAAATACATCCCTAGACAGTAATATTTAAATCCCATGCAGCCTACACTTTATCTTCGTATCTGTTAGACAAACATTGACAAATGACAAATTCATTACGCCTCCGAGGCGGCAGTCACGCTTCATTGTGTTCTCGACGAGCATCGTCTCTTTCATTACGGCCGTATTTAAAATAATTTATTTAATTTATTATACTTTTCAATCCCGACCGGACGCTTAATTGATTCTCGATCTTGGTGAACGCAAAAAACCAATATGGTGGACAGGATCATTGATCAGATTACGCAATGTCGCCGAACTGGATGCTTGGGGAAGTCAATATTATGCATTATTTATCAACACACGCATAGCTCAGCTTGTACCTCGAATTAAACAATCGCCGACGACGACTTAGATTTATTATTTGTCCTGGCTTTTCACTTTTGCCATTTAGGTTTCACCGGTTTTGTAATATTTTTGACACTTAATATAAAATTTACGTAAGGCTCTATTGTTTAGCATCTTGTGAAAATTATTCAATTTCAAATCGGGTAAATGTGTCAAATGATGCCTTCTGCGCAACGCTTCAGGCGCTAAGAGATGAGTCGGCAGACGTGGGATGGAGATAAAGGCCGCCAGTTGACAGATATTAATATTTTCTTTTTATTTATTTTTTATTTATTTGCTATCTCATATTGTAACATTATATGCATTAGTAGTAAGTAGATACTATAAAAGTAGGTTTAGTAAGTTTATCTTGTGTTTAAATAATATTTTTCTTTAATTATATAAAATTTGTTATATATTATACATAAACTTTATACTATTACATTGTCCCGTAAAAAAAATAATAATGATTATACTATTATATCATATTAGTTATGTACTAGACATAAGTAGGCTCTTTTAAAGTGTAATTTTAAAACAATTTTAAAAATAAGGCTATTAAAGTAGCAAACGGCCTTAACTATTAAATCACTTTATAGTGACGATCAAGTAAACGTAATGTCGAGATGCACGCAATTCAATTCCTAATTGACACAGCAAATTGTAAATTTAACATCATTTCATATTTCTTTAAATTACGTTCACATAAAACTAAGATCTGAAATATTTAATAATAAAATTAAGTGTATAGTATAAAGCTTTTTTATAACGTTACTGATCTATAATTTAGTTTCAGAGTTTTTAGTCATTAAAATTCTTTTGTGGCGAACACAAACTATTTTAATAAGTTCCGTTCCGCTAGTTACTTGCCAGAGCCCAGAATGGTTCACACGTATAATCCCAATAACAATCCAACTTGGATCTGGTTTACGATGCAACACGAATTCACTCTCATCCGATCATAGCGTACACCGACGCACGAAATCTCAATTCCCTTGTGCAACGTTTAAATAACCGCAAAATACCTTATTATGCGCTTTCCATATACGTTCTAGGTAATATACCGTGCACGGACCCATTACCTATGATTCTCTGCTAACTCCGTGTTTCACTATTAGATTACATGTTTCTTTTATCCCAATGCAGCTGCCAGGAATTAACCGTCGAACAAAGGCATTGCAACTTTTGTCGCGTCGAACGTCGATTTTCTGAACGTTTTGTATTTGTTCCCTTCAAGATGTATTTCATTTATTTTCTTCTTAGTACAATTTGAAACTGTATCTATTGTCGTATTCGTAACGTTTACCCTCGCATTATATTATCTGACTTTTAAGTCATCGATTAGCTATAGTTACTATGATTTAAAGCTTATAGAAAGGTCAAAAAGCTCGAGTTAATTTTACGCATACAAGCGAAATTGTCAATGAAAAAAAATCATACCAAGTGAAGCCAAATATAAATTTCCAATTATGAATTTGATGCACTGGCCACATCGTCGCGCTATTATAAGACTGTTTGGGTGTTTATTTTAACACATTTTGCGTGTGTATAACGGTCGAGATGAAAAACATTCCCCTGTGTTTCATTATTTGAGTTATTTTTAGATAGCGCTCAACCTGCCGACTGGAACAAGTGTTTATACTGCTCATATACAATGCTGTTCATATTAGGCTCCTTAACTGGATCATACAAATTGTTTTTAAATAAAGTTAGTTTTAGCATTAAAATAATTAATTTTACTTATGAAATATGATTGTGATTTAAATATTGCGATCAAATTTTAAATTATTAATAAATATAAGATATATAGAATACATTGCGAGATAGGCGATTAGGTGTTTAAAATCAATTTGGTTATCGTTGAGACCCGCGCCGGCGCAATTAATGTTACATGCCAGTGTTACTTTCCATTTAAAGCGGATAAAAAAACAATATTGATGTTCACGATTCTAACGTCCGATGCATTAAATGTTAGTCGTTATTTAAATAAATTAGTTACTAAAATTCTTGATTCATTGCTCGTTGGATCAAGTAAAAGTTATTTCTCATAGAAACAACTATATTATAATAAATACTTAATATGATTATATGATATTTTGTTTGTTTGTGTTTTTACTGATGATATAAAGGTTCATGTTTTAATTTCTCTATATAAGATAATGAGCTGGTTGTTCATAGCGTCAAAACGCCTACAGACATTATTTTATAACTTACTTGTACCTACGTAAGTATTATTTAATTGTTAAGTGGCACGCTTGAGGCAAAACGGACTGTTGTATGCGCACAATAAAACTACCTATTAAACATTTTAATCGAATTTGATTTTCATTCATAACGCTTTTAAAGTAGAATCCGTGAGATCTTTTACATAATTAATTTTGATAAATCTATGCTACTATGCTTTTGATAAACAATTCATCAACTTCGATAAAAAAGGGGATGTTCAGAGTGGCCGTGTGTTTTTTAGTTCATTTTTTTATGTTCCGCTCCTACCTGGCGTTTACCACGTGGATGCGATGCTCTGTCCCCTTCTAATGTTTTCATTAAAACGAGACGGGTATATGTTTTGCGCGTTCAGAACCAACCCCTATCAACTTGGCAGGAAGTTGGTAGAAATCTGGTCTTTTTTACATCGCTCTTTGTTTAAATTTGTGGTTAAATTTTTAAATATAAAGATCTACCGTCTCTAGATAAGACATCATATGAATGGTTCATTGTTCCTTATTTACTTTCTTTTGTAAACTTTTGACAAGTTCAGCGTTGAAGTTCACAGTGCGTGGGAAGTTTTAATTGTTCGGCCGGTACGAGAATGCTTATTATTTAATGCTAATTATTTTATTACTTGTCGCATAATGACATTACAGATAGATTAATTAATTTTTGACTTAGATATTAGAATTTTTATACATTGTACATATTATTTTACAATACAATGGTCAATAAATTGCAAATTATTTGAAGATTAATAGCAAAAGTAATCGACAGGAAATTACGAACATTATTTTCGCGTTATATATACAAAAGCGTTACACAATAACGTACGTTTATATCGGAATGACGAAGTGCTATTTGCAAAACGATTTCGTTTATATCACACACTGTACATACAATAATGATTCGCTCACTCACCACTTCCTTCCGATGCCGTACAATTACTTACGGACGTCTACTTTCAAAACTTAAGGAAATGCGCTTCTTTAAAAAAACAAACAAAAAAGTAAAGCACCTTGTAACATTGTTAAAACTAAGGTTAGTTTTAACTTGTTACTTATCAACTCCCTAATGCATAACTGAATTAAACCTAGTTAATCCCACATGCGTCGCGGCCAACTGCGCATTCTTTCATTAATGCAAGGGTTGCTACCCTAGAGGGCAGTGCGCTATTATTATTCGTATGACAAAAAACAATTCCAGCTATTCAACTTTTTTAACGTCTACGTATCTGTCAACGCTAAATAGATTCTTCAAAAACATATCTAATACAAAAAATATCGCTTAAAACAAAGCTGGGGGCTTGTAAAAACTATGTATGACAGTTTTATACAAGTAAATATTAGTTTTAAATTCTTCTCGAGTTGCTCAGTTCTAGTTAGGGTTATCACGTCACCCCATGTGTGCATTGCCAACCCCAATATTAAGCGACCTACATAACTGTCCAGTGAAACCGTTAATGTCTCAACGGGACAGATCTCTCGGACAGTTGTGCAAATAATTTATTTTTAGAATTACATCTTATTTGGTGTTGAATCTTATATGGCTATTTACTTTCGTTTCCATATAACTGAAAAAGTTTATCTTATATTTATTTGTAATATACACAGATTCTTAAAGTTTAATATGTACATATTTAAATTTAATCTTTCTATTTCAGGTGCTGACGTCTGGTTCCTTCGAGCTTAGGATAAAAAGTTTTACGAACTCATTGGGTAGGTTAAGTAGTGGGCAGTGCTGTGATGGTTCCTCAAGTAGTGACGCGCCTTGTTTGGCGCCGTGCAGGACTAAATTCCGAGTGTGCCTCAAAATTTATCAAGCAAACATCGATACAACATCACCGTGTACGTTCGGTGACATCACTACTCCAGTGCTCGGAGGAAACTCCTTGGATGTGCTGAATCTTAATGTGGAAGGATTTACCAATCCCATCGTGTTTCCCTTCGACTTCACGTGGCCGGTAAGTGTTAATTACTCTGTATATATAACAACATATTATATATTTGATTTGATTGATTGATAGACTGCCAGTAACCATTTCTCATTCTAAGCATTAAATTTTACATTTACGTTGATCAAGCTCACGCACTCAAATGAACGCTCAATAAAAACGTCGTATTCGTTTTGTAGTTTGAATAAAAACGATATATCATTAAAGAAATATTAAGTAGCAACCCTACATCCATAAATCAAAATCGATGCTAGTAAGAAATTCCAATAATCCACACCAGTTGGCATCTCGGCTAGTAAATAATAGTAAAAAAGAAATTACGGGATTCAATATTCAAATTTGACAGAAGCGATGACGATAAGAATACTTGATGGTTTAACGAGTCGCCGCGTGGGACGATAACAGCGTTCTATGGTTCATATTTAATTAATTATGAAGTCGAGCTTATGTTTGAGCTATTGGAATTATAGTACGTATTTAGCTGTTGGTCTCTATTGTGCTGCGTTCTCATAATAACGCGACCGGAGTGCAGAGGCCGGCGTGGATCGTGATCTGATATTACAATTATCTTTTATTTATTTACGAGTCGCTTGCAAATTGTAAATTCAAGGATAATAGACATCTTAATTGGATCTTAGTTACGGCTAGTTCACTTGCGAGATTTGTCTTGGTCACTGTTTCCGTATACTCGAGAATTTGAGAGCTATTTGCGTTTTATTTAGCGGCTCACTTCAAATGTCATACCGTCTCGTAATGTTAAAGCAAACAAACTCCCATACTGCTTGCACAAGTCAGACCATCTGGGGAGAAACGTGACATTTGGTAACTAAGCAGGTAGGAACGAGAGGCCGTAGATGAAACTCAAAACTTTTTTTTCAACCGTCGATATGCGTCCGGTTCCTTTTCAGCCAGTATCATTCCATGTGAATTGGCGTTAAATTGGAACTTCCTGTTTTAATTTCACATAGAGTTTACTATTGTCAGTTGTGACATGCGATCAATTGAGCGAAAGTGACGCGAAACAATTCCCTATAGAGAATGACAGGTTAAGCTTAAAGTGAGAGCTGTCGAGCTTTTGCCATATGCCGTTTATCTTATTTGATAGGAATTCGAATGTAACATCTCCCATATGCCCCTCCATATGCCATGAGTAAACATGGCTTAGGTACGCAAAACTCGTGACCTTTACATGTCATGTCATACTCGGGTGCGCTGCATTTAAATTTAATAATCTGCCATAGACTATTAGCTGTTTTTTGCAATGAGGTCATCGAAGAACCGCCAGTTACATGAGCCATAACGTACGTATGAATAAATATAATTTACTGCACAAATAACAAGTTTATGGTATTTTTATCAAAACTTTTATTTAAAATACTTATTTTTTTATTAAATAACTATTTATCGCTATAATTAATTGAGACTTAGGTCAGTGGCCAGCATCACAATATTTTGAAACATGACGCCGAGCTGATCGTCCCGCAGGCGGAGCAGTAACGGTTGTACTCGAGTTACCTGGAGTAGTCAACTTTGTCGCCACCGTACACTAACTTTATCTTGATCCCATGAAACAAATCGACTTTACGGCCCGCATGGAGAGATTTGACCCGCCCGATAATAGGTCACAAGTAATATTAATATTACTAACAACATTGAACAGTAAAATTACAAGTAAAGCGGCGCGCGAGTTAACGACCCATAGGAACTATTTATCATACAACGTTTAGAGAAAGATGGCTCACTCGAAAAGAAACTCATTTGTATTCACAGTCAGAGTTTCATTTATTTCACTTTAAACAATTTGTGTTTGTAAATCATCAAGTTCTATATTGAGATCCGTTAACGGGCACGGATGTGACAAAGCGGAGGACCGGATTAAAACAAATATTACATGTACGTGCAAAATGTTGTTATTTTACATTTTATATACATTCAATAGTTAGAAATTATTGCGTGGGGTAGTACTTAGTAGTGGCCTTTAGAGGGTGTAAACCTCGCGTCGACATGAACAAGTTCATTCATACCATGTCAAGGAGAAACCGTTACGACAACGTTTTTGCTAAAAAAACATGAAAATCCACAAATAGAAATTCAAAATGCACCTGCTATAGTACTTGATGTTTTCTTGTTTGCTTGAGTCCACAATACATTAAACACCTTTAGAATAAAGTGACCGTGAACTATACTTTTTATGGATAAACATAGATCCGTATTGCTTTAGATATTCTTTTAGATGCCATTGTTAAATCTTATCACAGTAAATTGTCTTCATCTTGTTTCGTTGAATACAACCTATCAAATGATTAATTACACACAAATTAAGCATCAGTTATTTATATTCGATAAATAATTCGGATATCCCTGGGAACTAAATTGTTTTGGCAAGTCACTTTCCCACAAAGCTAACGAAGGTCGGCCACGTCTTACAATAACAAGACGATGTTGCAGTATGAATTCGAACGAATGAAACTTATTTTTTTCATTATTACTGTCTATGCCAGAATAAACACTTACAATAAAAAAAAAGCTTTTAAGGAAATATAAATCATTGCTGCCTTTACAATTGATTTCTAAATGACTTCCCAGTACTCGGTGACAATTTTATTTTCGAGTTATAGAGCCGGAAGGAATTAATTTTGAGTGGTCGACAACATCAGGAGCTTTATCATTAATGATAAAACATTGATAAGAACTATCATGATTTTATTAATTTTGGTTAATCAAAAAAATGACAGTAATCATTATAATTTATATGGTGTTTTTGTAAATTTCGATTAAACACAGCCTTTATATCATCTTCTATTAATATTAATCGTAATTTACTTAACCACTATTGTAAAGCCTTACTTTCTAATAAAATTAAATTAACCTGCGTTAATTAATTACAAATATAATGATACATTAAATTAATATGTTATAATGGTGAGTTGAGTACCTACTTGATTAATGCATTTATGTCATAATGTGAAGAAACACGCTTCTTTATTGTGGAACAAGTAGACTAAGCAACGGCGTAACTAATTCTAGAGATTGTTAGTTATTTTGCATGTTTCGTCAACAGTTTCACGCTCTGAATATTTGTAAAAATTTAAATGAAAGTAGCATCTCCTGAGACGATGTCGACATATATTTATTATGTGCAGATAGTTGACATACGGTATATTGTTTCGTGGAAATTAACGTTGCAGTGACGTCAGGCGCGATCCAAATCTCAAAACAATAGTACAGTGGCGCACGCAATAAGAATCCAATGCGATCCGTTGTCACGTGTGAACTATACGCTTCTTAGCACCGTGGCACTATCATTAGAAAGCAATTAAAAATCTGTACGTATGGTGTGTCATAAAACGTCTTTGCCTTGTGGAATCTTAACATAAAAAGGTAGGCGCCACAAAAAGAACGTAATTACTATTGAATTATAATCAGTTAGCATATCCGGCATTACTATTCTATTCGCGATGCGGCCATTACATAAGTCTGCAATCATTTAAACCAAAAAAATTCAAACGCAAACCTCCATTGGATCATCGGCTTATTACTTTATAATTTCAAAGCGTAACGCGATATGTGAACGCCTCGTAACCTTATGTACACCAATCACTAAGAAACTTCCGTCTACGAAGTTTTTTTCCGAGAGTGCTCTTAATAATTTCCTTTATCTCAATCCGCTCGCGCCGGGATCCTCTTAAAATACTTACCCCTACATCCGCTTCTTTTAATAATCTACCGAAGCTATGGAATGCCTCATTCGATCGTGTTCCCTCTTTACACCGTCTTTTATCTCTCTCCTTTCCGACGAATAGCAATTAAAGTTGAACAAAAAAAGTATTGTGAAATGAAATTCTTCGCAAGAGTATTCTGAGGCACAGGGTATACATACATACAGGCTTGCGTACATAACTATTATTTCAAATTTAAACAATCGGAGCGTATATAATTACTGGACAGGTTGCATTGTTCATAGCCACTGCACAGCTATTCGGCAACATATTAATTATAAACATACTCTTTCAAATTCGTCTAAATAAACTCATCACAATTAAATGGCCTCGCCTCAAGTGTTACGGGTGCTAAAATAACAAAACTTAAAATGGACTCCGAAATCCCGACATCATAAATAATGCGTGGTCATAGACAGATAAAGAAAATAAGCTCATCAAGAGAATGAATAGACAATAAAGTTTACCAGTTTTGTTATTGTAGCATGTCTGAGCCGAGCGCTTAAGAAAACACTACTTTTTCACACGTACTCTCTTATGCGTTTGTTATGACATTAATTTAATACTAATCGTATTACATTTTTGTCTACTAATAAAATGTAAAAAACTGACGTGAAGATGACAAATATCTTCATAATGACAAATAATTTATCGTAACTTAAATTTTTTTATGTTATATAAAAACAGTATTACATTCCAATACACTATAACAATCAAAGTGTAAAGTCTCCAGCGAATACGTTCTCACGTCAGATTAGGGAACGAAGAGCCCTAAAATCTGCATTGATTAAATTCTTTGCATTCTTGTCTTTATTCATCACACGCACGATGTTTCTAGGAATTGTGAGTAGCACCGCGAACGCTCACATGCTCTGCCTGTATCCGCAACTGAGCGAATAAATTGTTGCCATTATTTAGTATGGAAGGAGGCATGATTACGTACGTCGTACTCACTTCGTCGAATTTATAGACGTGTCAAAAGACGATCATAGTCTGGGAACCTCGGCGAGAAACTGCAAATTGGTGGAGCAATGATCAAAATAAAGTAAATGCAAAACTAATCCGCGAATTCAAAACTAAAAACGTTCTAGGAAAGCCGAAAATCCCTTGAAGTAATAAAGAGTATTACGGTTATCGCTCGTATCGAACTTGTGTATGTTCAAACGATTTTCAGTTTATTTCCACAACGTCTATCGTGATGAGAATATAAACAGGTTAATATCCTAGTTACATCTATAACTAGAGTTACTCATCGGTGTCGTTTAATTTTATTTCACCGCTGGCTGGTAGGTATGCAAAGTGGATTAGAAAAAATGTTAGATACGCATCGAAATAATCATGTCTAAACTTGTAAAGAAGCTTGGCGCACTGTGAGATGAAATCCGGATGAATAGATCTAAAGATTTGTTTTTTAACTCGGTTTCGATTTCAACGCTTTACCCTTCTCAGTCGTTATCGGCGATCGCGGAGCGGGTGAAGCCGGCGCGGACATCACCCGTCCTAAATTTGTTAACTCTAAATTTTATTTTTTAATCTTATGCTTCATTCAAATAATTCAGTTGTTTATAGCCGGCATTTTCATTTTTAGAATTCTTGAAGTCCGGTACCTACGGCCCGTCCGAATGCCGCTAATGCCATGTGAAATTAAAGTCGGCCTTCTTTTTTCAATTCGTCCAGTCACAAAAGTTCAGAATTCCATCGTTGGAGAAGTTTTTTTCGCGATTGTTGTAATTGGGGGTAATAAATTGTTAATGCCCGACGTATTTCGTGTATACGACCACAGACGAGCAGGCAGTTAGCGTCAGAAACGTGATTACGTCTATTTTAATGTTCCTCAGCTTCATCGTGTTAAATAAACGTCACTAATATAAGGAATAACATTACGTTTAAGTTACGACCCGCTCTTCAACTTTTTAATGTTACCCAGTAAAACGACGAGGTAATTAATCCTTTTATAATGAAACTCATTTTAAAATATTCGTTTTGTTACTTTAATGCTTGCTTTTCTAAAATACTAGGAAACTAGCGGGTT
>JAYDZJ010000089.1:6253412-6264458 GCA_034509065.1 Eueides lybia
AACGCCTTAGAATAAGTACAAATTTATATGTAAGCTTAATGTAATCAACTTGTATTGATCCGAAAATAAATATTTTTTAAAAAATGTACTTGTTTTTTTATAATTCTTATTTTAATTTATAGCTAAAATCACTAATATTATATCAAATGCTGTTTGATAGATTGCTGTAAATGACGGTCGTGGGTTTGCTTCTTACTCGATTCGAAATCATTTATTTTTATTCCTTAGACAATGGTGGTACTAAGTTCTATTTCTCAACGTACATTGTTTGAAACTATATGAAAAGTATGAAAGTATTTTTCCGCGAGGTTCCCTCTGCCTGCCTACAAAATTGAAAATATAAAACTGAATAGTATGTTTGTGTTCGTTCAGGCTCTAACCCGCACATGGCAAGGTAATCAGAGAGAACTTTGAAACTTACTGTTAAGAAATAACTATGTTCCATTCCCCAGTTTCTGTCCATAAAATAAAAACAAATGACATATTGAAATTGTTTAATCCATTTTTTTAAAAATCCATCATTTTTCTAAACAAATAAAAACAATATAACTCCGAAAACATTTTACATACAGTCTCAATTAAATATATAATAAAATAGAGCAATACACCATCTACTACAATAGTTAATGTTTTAAAAAACTACATTATCAGCATGTTTTTACAGCATTTAAAATTATAGTCGTCTAAAATTTTACAATATCATTAAAACTATCAAGATCACACAAAATATTTAATAATGTATAATAAAACTTCAATACAAAATAATTTTATTTACTGTTAAACAATAAATATTAGCTTACAACAATTTTTACAAGCCTATATTAAGATCGAACAAGTTTACAAATTAATAGTCATCATTAGCAAATAATTAAGTAAATATAAACCTATTTAATAATTAAAATTAATTTACAATGTGTCTTAGTCTACAAATTTATATGACCAGCATCGTAACTGTCAAAAAACTTAACTAAAAATGAAATNNNAGAATGTTAGTGAAAATAAAAGAGAAAAGAAAGCTTTTAAAGTAGACATCAAATTACAACAATCACTTTATGAGTATTATTTAATAGACATTCATATGATATAAAAACAGCTTAACAGGGAGCTGCACTATTTATTCTACAAGATGAAAAATAGAAATATTTATATTTGTAGAAAACATATAAAAATTTTACTATAGCAGGAACCTGCACCTATTGAAAATCATCGAAGTGCCCTGGCCACTAAGCCATACATACCTATGCTAACCACTATATCAATATTCTTATATGCTTGTTACAATTTAGTTATGTTGTTACCTTGAAGAAAGATTTAGTTTAAAAGACTAGTTCTTCATAGTAATCAGAAAGGATTCAAGAAAATTTATTGATTATTGAATGTAATCAGACATAAAAAGGAAAAAAAATATGCACATTTCAAAATCAACATAAAAATAATAACAAAAACCACAAATACATTTAAAAGCTACGACTTCAAGCCGCTTTAGGACTAAAATTTTCAAGTGGTAAATATACATTATAATTAAAATAATCTAAAATAAATTAAAATAAATAAATCTAAATGATATTTAACTGTCACTATTTGATTCCGACTCACTGCTTGATCCGCTGCTGCTGTCACTCTCTGAGTCGGTGCTGCTATCGCTTGAAGAGCATGAGCTTCCTGAAGATGAATCAGATGAACTTTCTGAAGAACTGCTTTCGGAGCTTTCAGAGCTACTTTCTGCTCGTTTCTTTTTGGCTGGCAACATGCATCTACCATTGCTGTAATAGATTGAAATATAGATTCTTTGTCCAAAAATTTTCAAATTTGCTACACACTATATTACATACATGGCAAGGTAAACAGCAGATACTGGGGCACCTAGTGTTAAAACACTCAATTCAGGTCCCCACTTCCTGCCATTCGAGACATTGTGTTTTAAGTTACCAGGGTGAAGAAATGAAAAAACTAAATATTTAACTTGAAAATATTTCACTTTCTGGAGCATCCAACCCACAACCTGTCATCTTTACAGTCACACAGTGTGCTTCTGCACCACAACACATCATAAAACCATATTAATATAATAGATTTTTATAGAAAGATTTTTATGAAGTTCATGTCCCATCATGTTTATATGTAATCCTCAACAATATAGGAAGAATAATAGCTATGTCTTTGCTTAATTTACTAAAAGATCTCAGTTTTATTGAAAAATAGGTAATATTTTAAATGTGGCAACAAATTTGGTATGGTGGTTTAATAACATTGCAAGTTCCGTAGTCTGGTGCATGCTTCTCCCATCCACATCACATTCAATAAAGATACCCTCATATCCATGTTAATAACATAACCTAACCTACAATTTATTAAATAACTTTTGGATTTTGTAATGTCAATAGATATTAAATCATTTTGTTATTTAATGCAAAATGGCTTTTTCTCTTTGCAAATAACAAATAGAAAAAAAATTGAACTTAATAGGTGTTAAGAGATAGCATATAAAATACTGAAACTAAAAAAATAGTAAGAATGCACATTCCATACCACAATGCAATTTGTGGTAGACAAGACATATGTGCAGCAAAACTGAGACATGCAAAAAAATTTTAGCCTAGAATTAGATAGGGGTAAAGAAATTAATCTTATCATATCGAGAACTGGTAACCTTATTGAGTGGAAGTACAATAAAGAGTTAAGAATTAACTTTTTAACACTTTGGGTTATATTATGAATTAAGAAACTTATTCTAACATTATAAGTTTAAATTAATTTATGTCTACCCCCTAATAATTGTCTGTAATGATTTACTAAAGCTTTAAAAGAATAGAGTAATAATTATGATACCAAAATAATCTATTATTAAATTATTCCCAGAAATTTAAATATAAATAAGCCTAATATATGAAAATTAAGAACTACATATTAAAATTTGTTGATTCATAAATTGGGGGTAAAAAGATATTTTTTTAAAATAACGCTAACTGCATAACGATAATTGCTTACCTGCAATCATTATCTTTTTTTGCCTTTAAGTTTTTCTTCAATATTTGAGAGCGTGATGGGCGCACGAGCATTTTGCGTTTTCCTTTGCATTCATAGCTCCAGTGGCCATATTCGAGGCATTTTTGACAGCGTATGCCTTGCGGAAATGCAGCTGCCAATGCCGCCTGCCTGCATAAAACATAGAAAATATGATAAATAAAAGATTTTAATATTATTTAACAAGCGTAGATATAAACTAATAATACTCTTACTTTTTTCGCTCAGCTTGATGTCTGTTGTAGGTACCCAGAGTCATTTTGATTTTGAAGTTCACTAAGCTTAAAGAGTATTTTTTTAAAAGTGACCGTCCCAATAACTGCTTGGAGAGTTATCTAAAAGTATGACCTCTTCTGTTATGA
Organism: Eueides lybia; assembly: GCA_034509065.1. Lineage (NCBI taxonomy): Eukaryota > Metazoa > Arthropoda > Insecta > Lepidoptera > Nymphalidae > Eueides > Eueides lybia. The sequence goes on from JAYDZJ010000089.1 coordinate 6,256,799, forward strand.
TCACAATTGATTCTGATCTGAAAAACACAAGTTCGCGTCAAGCGTGGCCATCACAAAATTGTCAAACGACAAACATAAAACAAACCATTGATAATGATTTATGATTATTGAGATCTGTCAATAAAAAACAATAAATGAATTAAAAACAATCGTGTGAGTTACTTTTTTATAAAATAATAATTTCTTACGGTGCTTTTTAGCCTTAAAGTATATTTTAGATGATTTACTTTTAATAAATTATTGTTATTTTATATAACTCTTTTGTGATAATTTTTGAGTAATATTTTTGTAAAATATTGAAATTAATCATTATGATTGCAGTTATATTAATATTCCATACTGTACTTTTCAAATTATTTATGATATTATTTTGCATTTATATATTACCTTTCGCTTGACACGATAAAAAAGCATTGTGTGCATAGTGCATTGAGCATTGACAAAAGTAAAGTGACAATTGAAATTTGACATTAAATAACATAACCTAACCTACAATTTATTAAATAACTTTTGGATTTTGTAATGTCAATAGATATTAAATCGTTTTGTTATTTAATGCGAAATGGCTAAATACATAGCTCAAATAATAGTCTTAGGAGCTCAAGTTGTTGGAAGAGCATTTGCAAGAGCACTAAAACAAGAATTAGCTGCTTCACAAGAAGCTGCAAAACGAGCTGGTGGAGGAACTCAAGGTGCACGAAGAGCCGCTGCAAACGCATCAACAGGATTAACTCTAGAAGAGGCTATGCAAATTCTCAATATAGAAAAATTAGATGCAGAAAAAATTAAGCACAATTACGAACATCTATTTACAGTCAATGATAAAGCCAAAGGTGGTTCTTTTTATTTACAATCAAAAATAGTTCGTGCTAAGGAAAGAATTGATACAGAACTAAAAAGTAGTCAACCTAAATCAGATCAAGAACAACCTAAAGATACTTCATAAGTCGAATTAAACTAGGTGTTGTGAAAATGTTAATATTTTGTTGTAGATATTGTGTAGTAAAACCATTTATTTTATAAAACGCTTTATTATGTAAAAAATGGACACAATAGTGACTAGAATACATCAGTCTTTATACTATAAAACATGATTATGTATAATAATTATGGCAGTATATAATGTATCATAGCAGATATGACTTAGTTTATAAAATTGCTTAAGCGTGATATGAGAATTAATAAATTTCCCTAAGCATTACATTTAGTCTTTATTTATTTTATCATAAAATGGATAAATATGTCAACATTCAGTTATAATATCAATATACTAGCTATTGCCTATGATTATACTCATATGTCTATCAAATGAATAACTAAGGATGTAAAATCCTATTATAAAAATTACATTAAAATGATAGTACAAAGTTTATCATATGGACAAAATATTACAACATCTAGACAGTAAGAGAATATTCAAACATTAAATAATTTAATTTTTAATGATTATTTATGATCACTTCTTTCCATAAAACATGTTGAAATGTTTGTCTATACCTTCTTCATTTCTCAAATATTTCATATACATTCCTGCCAATTCATAGTATGTTTTACCTTCTCCAGAAATTGTATAAACTAACACTTGTCCCTTAATAAAATTATTATTTCTACATAAATCATTACATATATTCTTTTTGAATTGGTAGACCATCCATATATAGTCACATACATACATTTTTTTCCCCTCTTAACTTGTCACAGGTCAATTTTTTGATAGAAAACAGTTGTTCTAAAATTATTATTATGTAATCTATTTTAAAATGAAAAATGTGCAGTAGTAAAAATCCTGGACCTCTTGTGACACAATTCTCCTATATGTGACATATTATATGGATGGCTCTTAACTATGACTAGAAATTTGTAAAATCATATCACAAATACAAAGCACTCAGCAAAAGAAAATAATAATAGATTTTTGATAATAAAATTCTTATATCTATATTTTAAAATTGTTCAAAATGTTATAAAAACCTGTCTTTTCCCAATTTGATCCCACTATACATATATCAAAGTTGTTTCAAAACTTTCACAATCACACCTTATATAAAAAAATAAATAATTAAAATAAAGTCTTTCATGGTAACTTTTGACTAGAATATTTAAACATATAAATAATATTTGTAAAGCTTAATAATAATAAGTTATCTGTATCTTTATATAGCTTAAAATGGCAGTGGCAATTGGAATGGCACAAATAATTATAATAAAATCTTCTGACACTAACTAAACATTGCTCGTAATAATTGCATCACCTTCATTATTATAGAAAGAATTGATTAAAAATTAATTTCAGTATAAATAGAATTTTTGAGTTATATTGCTTTAATGTGAAGAAGTAGTAACTAACAAAATTTGTACTGAGGATTCTTAAATTATAAAAATAATTAATAATATTCTTTCTATAATAATAATGTCTGATATTTTGACAAACATATAATTTTACTGCTTAACATCCATCAAAACAACAACTTCATAGGGGCTACACTCAGACATACCTAGCATATTGCAAAGCCAGCCATAAAAACCTTTTTCAAAATCGGAGACATCCTTCCACCAATTCGCTCCACTAAATGTAAGCTGAGCTATACCAGCGTAAACACCTAGGCCTACAGTAAAAATTACTATCAAAAATGGGTATGACAGTATCACAATAGGCGCTAACATCATTTTTTTGAAACAACTTAAGTCTTCTGTGACATGAATGAAAATGTTATACCATGCCATTGTACCCATGTAAAATGAGTACATAGCTGATATGATAGCAACAAATGGTATACAGATTAATGTGAATAGAAATATATGAGGCCCGTTGTAAAGAGAGCACTTTGACACATCCATTTTGTTGTATTCCTCAGCAACAATGGCCGCCTCAATGATTTCGAGTTCCTCTCTGGAAATATTAAGTTTCACATCCACATTCTGTCCCTTCTTCTTTCCTCGTTTAATTGTGCCTGTCATTGTTAAGTAGCCATCTTTGTTTTCAGATAAAGAGAATTCCGGTGAGACGGAGCCTTCAGATTCAATTCTCAATGCAGTAATTTCAGTATCAGTAGTATCAGCTTCCATTATGCCCGTAGTAATGTTTACTCGTTTGCGTCTCTTAGCACTATTTTTTAAGCTGTCTGTCATTGGGCCCATTTCAAAACTATTTTCAGATTGAGTTTGAGACATGCTGTTTGGCGTGGCACAAGAGCTTTCATAGGTATCAGAGTTCAAAACTTTGCAGCTCCTTTGCAAGTCATTATCATTGATTTCTTTGAGATCTCCGTGGCTAGAGCATGCGTCTGAAGAGTTTTCATATATTGGAGATAGGTCAATTATTTCTCGGCTGCTACTAAGAGTGGACAGAGCTTGGTAGCCATTTTTCTGAGACTTCTGATCCGATAGCTGATTAATTTCATTAATTTCTTCATCATTTACATCATTTATGATGGGTAAGTTGATTGTCATATTGGATTTTAGTCCTTCCATTGTTGAGTGAATAATGCCATTAACAACATGTTCAGAAACTGGTGATAATCCATTTTTATATTTAGCTGGTATATCAGTTTCTGCTGCACCCTATAAACAGATTTTATAAATTTATTACACTTCTGGCATAACTTAAGCTACATACTACAACATTGCCATTAAAACTAGTCAGGCAAACAAAATATTTCCTAAATAGACCTAACATATTCCCGAATTAAATTAATTATTTAGTTCGTCCAGTGCTGCTTTTAGAGTTTCTTTCTTAATTGCAGTTAAATTAAAACTTTTATATCAAATACCGATAGAATGTTTGTACGAATTTAGTACTTAACTATATTAATAATGACACCAACATAACACCAAACTATGTTAATTGAAATTCAAAATAATAAAAAGCAGTCAACTTTTTTACTTCAAATTAAACGTAAGACAATCATTTGTTTTGATTTAATTCCTTGATACTAACCTGAACAGTTATTATATGATCGACATGACCAGCAATTGCATTCGGCTTTTTCCCGTTGCGTTTTTTAGGTAAAATAAATATAGGTTGTTCAACTTTAGCCATAGTAATTTGAATGTGTAAGGTTTAAGTAAAATATATTTTCAATTTCCAATACCGAGGTATGCCTATGCTATATCCTTATTTTCTTTTTATTTTATGAATACACTCATACGTCTTATATCATTTTGTTCATAAAGAATCACAATTTAAAATAGTCTGATGGATAGTCTAAAATTACGTAATGTAATCTAATTCATATTTTAGTTAATTTTATGTATTGTAAAACTATATTTTTAGAAAAAGTATGAAAATCTACCACCATTTTTATTGTTTTTCACAAGTTTTGTTTGGTAAAATTTGAATACGTATACCAGCAATATCTTATAAAAAGTTTCTACAAAATTCCGAAATGTATATTTGAAAATATATTTAAATTTAATTAAAATCTAATTAAATGTGTAACTATATGAAATAGTAATAATAAATATTTAACTAAAAGTTAAATGTTAAAAGTAATAATTAATTTAGTGCGATTATCAAAACATTAGATGGCAACATTTAAAAATCTGTTATCATATCACTAAACGTCAATGTCATATTTGTACAGAATAAAGGTTGTTTCTATGTTTTATTTATAACTAAAAACAATAATTAAGTTTAACGAATAGGCCAGAAATCAGTTTAATAAAAGAAAAATAATGCTTAAGGTATAATTTTCTTTTAATAGTTGTCTAAGATTTCCTTTAAATATCATATATAAACAAAAACCTAACCTCTCTAGGGACTCGTGAGTTTAGTTACCGGGGGAGCTTCAGGATTAGGTAAAGCTACAGTTGAAAGACTAGTACAGAATGGTGGGAAAGTTGTAATTTTAGACATTCAAGGTACAAGAGCGCAAGAATTTGGCAAACAATTAGGAGAAGATGTTCATGTTTCTGTTGGTTGTGTAAGTAGATTTTTCAAACAATTATTAACTTTTCCTTTATAAATAGACTATCCAAATCCATTTTTTTAAATTTAAATCTGAAAATTATAATTTTAATCTTAAACTTACCAAATATTTCAATTTTATAACATTGGTATAGATTTAAAATATTCATTAAACACAAAAATAACATTAAAAAAAATTCAAGGACACTATGGTGCAGTGAAATAGGGTCTACTTGTAAGCAATGGTTATGGCTTCAGAGCATACACCAAGAATATTAGATAGTTTTCTGAGTAAAACTTAATCTAAATTAATAAGAGTAACTAACTGTATTACTTACAGTTACTATGTGGGCTTTTTTTTCACATTATGAGACTTGATAACATTTTTATATACTTTATATAATTTATTTTTATAACATTAAATTATTTAATGATATTTAAAAATAATATTAAAAAAATATTATTTATTTTTATTTTATAGATAACAAAAGATGAAGATGTTAGAAAAGCCCTAGACGCGGCTAAATCTAAATTTGGTCGCCTAGACTCCTTAATTAATTGTGCAGGATATGCAAATTCAAACCAAGTGTATAATTTTTTAAAAGACAAAGAGTGTGAATTGGATAATTTTTCAAAATGCATAAATGTAAGTTACATATTTATATTCAAATTTATACCAAATGTTTAATTTTATTTATATGTATATATAAAGTAAAAGAACTCTAACACTACCTATACATACTACAGGATTGATTTTCATGAAATCATGAAATGCTTGTATTTAAAAAAAAAGAATATAAATGGACCTCTCACATTCCATTTGGTGTGTACTGTAATACACTAGCTAAATTATAATATGTATAATTATACTAAAAACACACACATTTGTGCCCTGTGCCACATCAGGTCTCAAAACCTATTTAAACAATTAAATTATACAAATATATTCAATTATATATACAGATAATATAAATATCTCAATTTTTTTTACATTTTTACAGGTAAACACAATAGGAACATTCAATGTAATAAGGTTGGCAGCTGGTTTAATAGGTAAGAATGAACCAACACGAGATGGTCAAAGAGGTGTTATAATTAATACTGCATCAACTATAGCGTTTGACGGAGATATAGGCCAGGCTGGTTACGCAGCATCTACTGCAGGTATCATTGGAATGACCTTGCCACTATCTAGGGACTTGTCTTCAAGAGGCATTAGAGTTGTTACTATAGCACCAGGTATTAAAGTTTTTTAATAAATTTAATTTTATTTACTTGTGATTTTTTCAGAATTTAGTGCTATTTTTTTTATTTTATTCAATGTTGTGCAATGTTTATGAAAGAGTACAAACAAGATGTAATTTTTTTCTGGAATGTTTTTAATGTAAACAGGTTTCAGTGTTATTTCACATAATATAATTTATTATATGAACAGTTTTTATTATGTGAATAAACTATTAAATCAAGTTATTTGTAATATTTCGAAAAAAGTTCTTTGTGTTATAATTATTGTAAATATCTGGAAGCATTGAACTAAAAAAAATTGCAGTTTATACTGTTATATATGATATTTCTAATCAAAATCTCTATAATATACTAGGGCCATTCATAGAAATAAACTAAGACATACATTTATTGTTACAGGTACATTTGACACGCCATTAACATCATATTTACCAGAGAAAATGACTGAATTTATCAAACGCATGACACCTTTTCCCTCAAGGTTGGGTAAACCTGAGGAATATGCACATTTAGTCACGAGTATTATAGAAAACCCTATGTTAAATGGTACAGTTATTAGATTAGATGGAGCTCAAAGATGGTTCCCTCTTTAGATGATTATTTTATAAGTATAGTTTTATTTTGTAAGTGTAGACTGTTGACTCCAATAAAGATCTTTGATATAGAAATTTGCTTGAAATTTTATTATAATCTGCTAAGATTTACATATATTTATTAAACCAAGAATTATATTAAGATTTATGTACAATTTATATTTATTTTGTTTTTGAAAAGCGATAATCAAATTAACACTAAATAATAAAGATTAACATTCAATGTAACGTTATTTCTTTAAGACCTATCGTTTCGTAATAGCACAAGAGTGCGGCTGTAAACGCGACAAGTGGTTTGATCTCTACTCGAGGAAATGACATATCCAATATACATAAATATACTGAGTTCGTAACTCATCAAGAAATACTTTAATTTCGGCGGAAAGTGGAGTACAGAAGGAAGTGTCTTAACATTAGGTTCCCAAATTTCTACTATGGCCTACAGTGCCAGTGGACGCAACGTGAAGCAAAAAAATAAGAATTTTCGGACCTGTAGTTCATAGAAATAAGTATGCCTGAATAAAATAAAAACAACGTTTTCTTTATTTTTATTATAATTGTTTATGATTTAAGTAAAAAGCCATGTTTGGCCATGTTTATTTAATATTTAAGAAGTCATTGTATTTTATTTTGTCATTATTATTATAACCAACTCTGTCAGGGGTCCATAAAATTTTGTGTTAAAATATTTCTTTGACATTGACCTATACTTTATATAATAAACGTATATATATTTTATTTTTACACATTTCATTAGAAAGTAGTAGCAATCATATAATTTAGTAGATATGGACTAGATAATAAATTATTGAATATTAATATAATATGAAAAAAATGTGTTTCAACAACACTATTTCAGCAAGGACAAACAGACAGACACAAAAATTATAATTTTATTTATCGCTTAAGCTAAGAA
>JAYDZJ010000653.1:0-10116 GCA_034509065.1 Eueides lybia
CGTATAGTAACGCAATTGGGAGATTTGTATCTGACTGGGAGGTTCTTAATACGTATGTCCTCAGATTACTCGAAGATAAAAAAAAAAACTTTTTTTATCGTTGGAGGTATACAAATATAATTTACTGTAGGATTATTTATCTCAAATAGTTCTAAATAAAAGTCCGCGACAGCATATATCTGTCTTTTATGTGTGCCTTACATTATGACCAAAATAGTGAACGCGGACGAAGTCGCGGGTAACAGCTAGTAACTAATAATATTCTATATATATCTACTATATGTTAGTGTGGAATGTTGAAAAGCCATTCGCATATTAAAATGAAAAAGCATCTATTGTTTATGCGACTCTAAACATGACAGGTTGTGAGTTCGATCCCCTCTCGAGCAAATGAAATATTTAAAATTTTCATTTGTTCACTCTGATAATAAGGCGAAGCGCGCCGTTATACTCTATCACTAAACGATACCTCAAATTGGACGGAGAGCCTTATTTTAACAATAGAATACGGAGGCCTTTATTTTTACCAATAGAATCTTAAGAACCTTCTGAATTCCTTGATCACGTACGAGATACAGCGGGATACAGCGTGAAGAAAAAAAAAATTCCCTCGAGTGTAGACCGAATTCACAACCATCGAGTGCATCGTTAGACATTACCACTACTGCGCCACAATATCTTCTAAATGCATTAATAATTTAGATTATTGTATTGATACAGCTTATATGTGCCTCATTAAGAGACTGAATACTATTGAATTACTAAAATTACTCGTTGATTTAACATTTCTACTGAGTACACAGACAGAATAAATTTACTCAACTGGCTAAATCGTATTTCCATTTTATATACATTTTATTTCATTTTAGACAAAACTCGGTGTTTAGTTCCGCCGTTTAGTTTGAATTTGTGAAATATTTTAGGCATAGACTGTAAAATTTTGCTCTTAATATCGATACTACGCAATCACTCTAAGTCAATCACATTTTTGCCGCTCATCATAGGGGATACTGAGTTAATTTAGCGATAAGACACTCCGTTACGTATCAGTCCCCTTGACAAACATCGAACTGACAATCCTTATGCTTATAACCAAATACTTTAACTACGGCCACCAATCTGAATCTTATCATAGATCATGAGGCCTATCGTGGCTCAGCTGTACAAGCGTGTGACTGTAAACGACAGGTTTTGGTTTCGGTCCCCACTTAAATAAATGAAATATCAAATGTTTCATTTAATATTTATTATTTTCTTTCTCTTCGCTCTGGTAATAAGGCAATGCTCGGGGACTCAACACGTTATTCCTGAAATGTAGAGGAAAGTGGGGAACAAAAGTGGAACGGAGTGTCTTAACACTAGGTTCCCAAGTTCCCTCCATCTACCCTGCCATGTGCAAGAAAAAAAAAAGAAATAAAAACATTACATCACGCTATAACATTATCACAATAAACATATCTCAAAGTAAAACAGTGTCAATACCGCCTATAACCGTTGATCGGAACGGCTGTCCGATCAAAAAGATATTTTAAGAGCTTCCGCCGTTAGACGTTAGTCGTTACGGTAATTCACAGGAAATTGCGTAGTGTAGCTATTCTGGGATTCTTTTGTAGCGTTTCTTAGTTAGTTTTTATGTGATTAATGATTTTTAACTATTATTTCTATATAAAGAGGCCTTAAAGAGAATATACGTGCGACTGTAAACGCTACTGGTTGTTACTTCGATCCCGCTCGAGGAAATGAAACATTTATAAATATTTTCATTTCGTTTTTCTGTTAAGGCTGGAAACGCGGCGTTCAGTTCCACCATTCTATACGCCTAGCTTCCAGAATTCAGCGGAAAATAGTGAACGGAAGTGTCTGAATGGGAACGGAGTGTCTTTACACTGGGTCCCTAGGTTTCCTCTGCGTACACTGCTACATGAGGAATACATCGTGGAGGAAAACGAAACATATTTATATAAAGAATATAGAGACTAAGCTAGTCTTGTCCGGATTTTGTTGTAGTCGCATGTACAAAAAATATTCAGATATTTTTTACATATTTAAAATGTAAATCCATGCTTAGGGAAGAAAAATACTTTTTAACTAACGTATACGAATATTAACGCAGCGGGATTTGAACCTGCGCCTCAATTAAACTGTCTAAGCGCTCTGACCAATAAGCTAAGTCTTCTTAAAAATGTATTGCTTAGTGCTGAAATTATGCTATGTTTAAATATTTATACGCTTTTGGGAAGGTAATTCACAATTAGCTAATATTGAGATTTCCCAACTTTCCATCGAATATGAGGCGTTGTATGTAGAGGGGCGGAAATTAATGCCTTCACCTTTGCTGTGTTTTTTAAATACTTCATTTTATCGAATGAAGCCTACATTTTATCGATTTTACAGTTGAAGGTTTTTGCCCTTACGTCCCGACATATAAATATCTGGTTTCAAACAGTCACTTCTGCTGTGAGATATAGTTAATGAAAATATATAAATTTGTAAATTAGTAATATACATAATATGTGTGTGGTGATGTTGTAGGTTCGTTTTCCACTCGAGGGTATCGTCGTTTTCCACTAGTAATAATATTTTCATTTCATCGCAGTGGTAACAAGAAAAGTGCGTTGTTGAGTTCCGCCACTCAACAGCCAATGCGTCGTGACTTCTTCTCTTACCACTAGACTACCTCTGTTTATCCAGCTAACTGTAGGATACAATAGAAAGCTAATAAAGCTAATAAAGTAAAATTGATATGTTTTTTGTGAATCTTCACTAATAAGCATTCATAAAATAATTAGATGGTTGGTGTTAAATTAATAGTTAGTATTAAATATTCGTAGAATTTCAGAACTCAACACCGTACTTTGTTAACAACTGGGACAGAGAAATAAAAAAAAAACAATCCCCCGACTTGGATATGAATCCACAACCAACGTTTACAATTTGCTGTGCAGATGGGGTCTATCTAATGTTTTACTTCAAAATCTACATAAGATTGAAGTAATTTTCAAATACTTTCTAACATGTACCCACTTAGTACTAATAAACGGCTGACGAAGTCAAAACGCTGTAATATATCACGTTCTTTACCCATTTCCATATAAAATGTAGCTAAGGTTTCTAGTTCGTGACTTTAATAGTGAATTATATTTTTAACTTGCGACGCTAAAAGATTGTGGTATAAGTATGAGCTGTCTGTTTGTCTGTGTCACCGTAACTCCTTAATCAATGAACTGATTTGAGTTCGTTTTTTAGATTGTTTTATGGAAATAGTAAATGAGGTAGTACTTATTTTCGGAATTTGTTTTATGTTGATATTTTGTTTGATTATTATATGCATTATTTGTCATTTTTGACCTTTAAGGTTAATTGGCACTCGAAAGAATTAGTATATTTGAATTGTTTTTATTTTCTCCTTCTGGTAGCGGGGTGTAAAATCCAATTCGACGTAGAAAGAAACAAGTGTCTGAATGAAAATGAAATGTTTCATCACTAGGTTACCATATCTCTTTTATCTGTCCATTTACGAGTATGTACTGCGTGCACCTAAAAAAGAGAACATTGACCATTATTTAAATGTAATCAATGATTGTAGACAAAATTGAAAAGTAAATAATTTGTACATAATCATTCTCCTAAATGGAAATTGAAACCATAGAAACCTTATTTACAGTCACCGCTGCCCCACGGCGTCACGATGGTCTCAACTTTCCAGTGAGTTTTATTCATCAATAAAAATTGCTTACTGTAAATATATGTACACATATTTTACTACAGCAGCATTTCCTCATTTTTATAGTTTAGTATTATAGTCCTTTAACAGAAGTCCTTAAATTTTATATGTCAAAGAGAATAGTTTGTTAATACAGCATTTCAGTATCTCTTATACTTTAAATGAACTGTTGTGGCTCTTCAACAAATGTTTAAGATTTAAACCAATCACTACATCCTCTTGGAAAAGTGCTTGTATTTAAGTAGTTAATCAGATTTAAATAAAATATAGCTTACGATTAAAAAATCGCACTCAAATCGTTTCATTATTTTAGAAGCTACGGTGCCACACACAGACAAACAGATCAATTATTCCACACTAAGAAAAGAAAATACTAATTTTACATGCGTACAATAAGCGTAAAATAATTTCGTCGTAGATTGATGACAATGTAGGTTAAGTTGGTCAGAGCGCTTGGACGATTTCCAAGAAGTGCGGGTTCAAATCCCGCTACATTCAAATTTTTACACGTTTTTAAAATTAATATTGTAACACTTTTCTGTAAGCCTCGGAGATTAAAAATGAGCAAATATGCAAAGTCTATAATTTAGTTTACAACTAGAATACGCCTGCAAAGAATACTATCAATCTTCCCATCGACCGATCGCCTTATCTAATATGACTGCGTGAATTTTGCCTATAACCCACTGTCCTATAAATTGGTTTTTATATTTCTGTGAATACATTTTGAAGCCGTTGTGGTGTAGATGTGTAATAATCTGGATGCGATTTTAAATGCGACCGTTTTGGGATTGATTTCCAATGGAGGGAATGAAATCTATACTATATACTCGTACTAGTATAAATTCTGTACATTGAATATATATTTAAAAAAATTCTCCGAGTGGTCTTCTCCGTTCCCGTAAATCTTTTTCGTTTATTAATATAATAGGATCCAAAACAGTGACTTTTTAAAGTTTTCTTTGTTTATCTGTGCATTTGTACGCGCCAATGTCAGAACTGTCTAACCAGATTTAAAGCAATTCTGCTATTAGATTTTAGTAACCTTCCCTCAACATTTAGAGTTTTATTTTATTTGTTTTATTTGAAATGGGTAATAGATACAAAGTTACGCCATTTTGAAATATATGATGTGGTAAAATGGCTTTAAAATGTTTATTAATTTAGCTGAAATTATAGTTTAATATGTATGTAATGTATATGTATATATTGTTTTAAAAGTGATACTGTTATTAGAACAGGCAAGTAATTGATATAAATAAATTAAATAGTTTAATTTAAGCGGGTATAACCGCGGGTGCGTTGCTAGTGCTTAATAATTTTAGAAAGTCTCTGAGATTGAGGCATTTTTTTTTATGGAAAAGACACGGCAAACGAGCGTGCGGGTCACCTGGTGGTAAGTGATCACCGTCGCCCACGACCCCGTGTAGCACCAGAGGAGCTACAGGAGCGTTGCCGGTCTGTAAGGTGAATGGGCACCGGGGCCCGGCATTACCCAATGCGAAACGCAGTGGCCGAAGCCACTACTTGACTACGGTTTTAAATGCCGGGGGTGGTAACAATCCGGTCGAGTCTGCCCATGCGTATTGCCAATGCAGACAACGTGATTCTTCCACTCGTACTTTAGTCGCCTCTTACGACACAATCAGTACCAGGGTGATCCTATTCTAAGTCGGAATCACACGGCTAAAAAAAATTTTGCCTCTCCAGACGGTGTGCCCCTAATTAGACCGAGAATTGAAAACGGAAATATCTTGACTAGATTCCAAGGTTTCCTGCCTATTTGCTATATATGTATATGGAATATAGCCTAAAGTTGAAAAGAAATATGTGAAAATTTTTAATTTTTTTTATTTCTTCAAGCATTTATATAAAGGTACATTGCTCCTTTATATCAACAACAACGCAATCGCACTAACTTAAAAAGATAAATAAAATATGTCGATGTAAGTATAGTTCATATTTTGTAAGCTACGATGATATAGACAAACAATCATGTCAAACTTATAAAACACCTCTGTAGTGGTTGGGGGTAGAAAAATATATTGCTCAATTTTCTTTAAGCAGAAGGAATAAAAATATGATTTTTTATTGACATTGGACATATGATTTTTTATTGTCCGACGTAGAAATGGAACTCAGATCAATCGTGCCTAGATCTTCTTTCCAGACCAATTTATATACTTTTCAACCGCTTGTATAAGAAACCTAATAAAAGGAGCTCTAATTAACTTTAATAACTCGTCTATTTAAAACGGAAATCAAATTTTCCTAGAACGTTAAGAAGTTGTTGGTGCCAACCAAAGCCTGAGAATGATACGTTATATATAATTGTTAGTTCAGACGATCCTTAAACATTTCAAATAAAACCATTTTAACCATAAAAAATGCATATAATTTGGTATTCGAATTGAGGGCATTGCATGTTGAGTGGCGGAACGTCGCGTTTTCTTTCGTTAAAAATATTACATATTAAAATTACACATCTAAGAATCGAATCCACAACCTGTCACATCTACATTCACACGCTTGTGCTCCGCCACGACAGGCTTCTCATATATTCTACGTAGGTAGGTAAATAAAGTTACCTACACATTCGCTCAGCACACATCGCGTGAGTGGAAACAGTTGAAATGCACATTCACAAATAATGAGATGTACCTAATAACACCTTTGTAATTCTAGAACACAAATAGCGAGCAATTTACAAAAGGCTAAGAATACCTTTATGTAAATTACAGTATGCGTGTGAAAATATATATTTGTTGGAATAAGAAATTTTGGTGTAAGCCTGAAGAAATATGATTTTTTTTTCTTTTAGTTTTACGCTGTATCTATCTGTATCTGTTATATTACAGGGTAGGCAAAGGGAACCTGGGGATCTAGTGTTAAGACTCCGTTACTTTTTAAGACTCTCCGTTCTTCATAATCCGTCCAATTTTTAATGCACTACGTGTTGAGTAGAGGAACTACGCTGAGCTTTGCGTCGTTACCAGAATTAATAATGAAAGTGAAAATATCAAACATTTGAATCTTCCAAGTGGGAATCGAACATATAGCCATTACTTTCACAAAAGTTCATTCAAATGAAAGGTCTGCGTTTTAACACCGTCCTTGGTATATTTTTTTCAATTAAACCACTACTCTAGTAACTCTACCTGCGACGATTACTTTATCAAACTTACGGTCCTAATTACACTTATTTTATATCATCCGCTGTTATCAAATAAAGAATATCACCTTTAATTAACTATTAATATTTTGCCTCTCAACACACAATGTCTTAAATTAAGCGGAAAGTGGAGAAGGGAACGGAGTGTTTTTACACTAGGTCCCCAGGATTCCTCTGTCTACCCTGCTATGAACGGGTACGACCAAACAAAAAACCAATTATTACCATAAATTTGCATCCTTGTAGATCTAAGGCAAGACATAAGAGAGTACGTACAGTACAACGTAAAAATGTATCCATTTTTCTTATTTTTCTCGCTACAAATGCGTCCAAGTATCTTTGATTCCTTTTTTTAACTTTACGCTGTATGTTGCATCCCGTTCCGTCCCCCGCTTGATTTATATATCATTTAATGAAGTTATCATTTAATGAAGACTAACAGTGTCTCTATTCATATAATTATATAAATTATATAAAATAAACTTCACCGATGTCCGAATATGTGGTTTTGGCTGTTCAACTAAAACACATAATTGTTACTAATATGAAGATGAAACGTGAAATGGTTGATCCTCTAGAGAATTACTTATTTTAGTCGTTTATTTAGTTTGTTTTTTTAAGGGTATTTTAATTTTTAGCTTGACGCTGCATCCCACACATGGCAAGGTGCACACGTGACAGAGGAAACTTGGGAACCTGTTAACCCTTTATAAGTTAGAGGCGATATTTTCACCACCATGATTTTTACACTCCTTTCCGTTCCCTATGTGGAATTTAACTCAGTAGAATTTGAGATATTACGTGTTGAGTAGCAAGGCTTAACGCCGCGTTTTGCTTTTTTACCAGAGCGAGGAAATGAAAGTATTAATTATTTACACGTTTACACGTTTACACGTTTACACGTTTACACGTTTACACGTTTACACGTTTACACGTTTATGTCTGCGCCACGACAGACGTGGATGCGTTGGTTTTTCATAATACATTATCACAAGCTGTTACCTCTGGCTTTATCCATTGTTGAATGGAATTAATTATATAGGTTAAAGTTAAGTGAAGAAGGCCAGTTCAGAAATATACGGGATACAGCATGAAGCTCAGTAGTAGCAATTTGTTTTTGTGCTATTTAAAATTTTAATACAGATTTTTTTTTGTCGTAAGTTCCATTTATTAAAATTGTTTCTTGAACCTCTTGATAGCTTTAGCTATTATAACTGAAGAAGAAACTATTGTGATGCAGCGGCACAGCATCTGACTTAATATATGACGGTTCTTTATTCTATTCCCAGTTGTGAAAATGGATTGTTTTTATTTCCTTGCTCTGGTAACAAGACAAAGCGTGACGTTGAAATCCGTTACTTTAACACACATTGCCTCGGAAATACGAATATAACTTATAAATAGGGAGTGAAATGTCTTAACGCTTAGTCTCCCCTCTCATTCCTTCCCGTCTATATGCGGGCTACAACATGAAAAAAATAAAAATGTTGTTGATTTTTTTTGCGTTAGATACTAAATTGCAAAGTTACAATGTATTTATTCTTTCCATTAGGAATATATTCTCTAGATATTTTCTATAGTTAATGACTAGGCCTTTCACCCAATATGAATTATTTTAAAAGATAAATCACTCTATAAGTGCCTCATAAATCGTTACCAAACGATGTTATTATGATCTTTACTAAATATCCCACTAATATTCTACTAATATTAAAACTCGAGGTTTCGCTCGCTCGTTTCTTTAATTAAGCGTGACCAATAGACAAACAGACAGAACGACAGAAGGATAGACCAAAAGACCCAAAAACTAATACAGAGTGTTCGAAATGTCGAGTTTCCAAAAACATGTTATACTAAATGTGATTAATCGGTTAAAATAGTTTTATTTAAAACTAGCGACCCGCTCGCGGTATGCTTTACACTATATTTTATTTGCTTATTTCAATTACTTTCATATTCTAATAACATTATCATTTTTAAGACAAGATCTACTATATATACCTACTACATTGTTAGTGTCAGCTAAATTAATAAAAACGCGAACAGAATATTTAAATTGATATAACTTTTACATTTACTAATCGATTGAAATAATACAAACAATGTTGAGGGAAGATTGCCAAAATATAACGCTGAAAAGTGCATTTAAGTCTGAAATGTGCATATAAGCACTTTCTGATATCAGTGCGTACAAACGCACAGACAAACAAATAAACAGACAGACACAAACAATATAAAAATCATAATTTTATTTATGAAAAATCATATTTAAATTCACACACACACATTTCCGATCCCTAATATCTACCGAATTTGAGACGTTGCGTGTTAAATATGGATACTCAACGCCACACTTCGACTTGATACCAGGGCAAAGAAATAAAAATATTAAATATTTAATTTCCTCGAATAGGAATCGAGCCCAGAACTTGACCGACACACCCTTGTGCCCCTCCTGCACCACGACCGGCTTCTCATGTAACAACTCTAGTAACATAATAAGGTCAAGAACGGGATTACCAACACTCGTAGTACTCTAAGCTACACTACGCCTTCTTCACGTCGTCAAAGGTAGCAAATGGAGGTCAATATGAGATTTAGCACGGAACATTCCTATGTACGAATGTTTGTAGTAGTTCAGGTAAATACATACTCGTAAATAAAATACTAGGATCCCAAATTCCTTCTGCCTACCCTGTCATGAGTCTTATACAGCTTGAAGCAAATGGAGATGAATAGAATATTTTTTTTTTAAATAATACTTTTTTGATCGGAAATTTTAAAAAGTTGTTAAAAATATCAAAAATGTAAGCGCAACAGGTAATGAGTTTGATTCCCACTCGAGGAAATTGCTCTCTCAGCTTCACGCTGTATCCCGCACATTGCAGGGTAGGCAGAGGGAACTTGGGAACCTATTGCTAAGATACTACGTTCCGTCCCTCACTTTCCGCCAAATTTGAGGCAAGGTATGTTGTATGGGCGGAACTCAACGCCGATCTTAGCCTTATTAGTAGAGCGAATAAATGAAAACATGAAATATTTAAATTGATAATATCGAACATTTCATTTACTGGAGTGGGGATCGAATCTACCACTTGCCGCGTATACAGATAAATGCACCACTGCGCCACTGCAGTCAAGGAAATTAAATATTTAATATTTTAATTTCTTCGCTCTGGTAGCAAGGCAAAGCGCTGTGTTGAGTATCCGTTATTTAATA